>JARJPL010000521.1:0-14094 GCA_030782805.1 Aschersonia sp. MBC 622
CAGCAGCAGTGGTTGCAGTTTGTATAGTACTGTATTTGTGTGTCGCCCCCCCCCCCACCCCCCCCCCCTTATGATCTAATCAACCCTGCAGGATATGTATCTGCATTTGTACATTTCTTTTCTTGAACTGACCTGTGAAAACTATAGCACTGTTAATGTTTTTGCCGTTCAATGGTTTGGCGAGAGCGAATTTTGGCTGGCGACTGGCAAGATATTCCTCACTGTTATACTCTTTTGCTTCACCTTCATCACCATGGTCGGTGGCAATCCGCAGCACGACGCATACGGCTTTCGCTACTGGAGAAGCCCTGGCCCCTTTGCAGAGTACCTGGCCACAGGAAATTTGGGCCGCTTTCAAGGCTTCCTGTCCGCGTTATGGAGCGCCGTCTTTACCATTGTCGGCCCCGAGTACGTTTCCATGCTCGCAGGCGAAGCCATCTTGCCACGACAAAATTTAAAAAGTGCCTTTCGCGCTACGTATGGCCGCTTGATATTCTTTTTTCTTGTTAGCGCTATATGCGTGGGCATCGTCATCCCGTACAACGACCCGGCTCTTGTGGATGCGCTCAGCTCTGGTAAAGGCTCCGCCGCCACGGCATCGCCGTACGTGATTGCAATGGAGAATATGGGGATCCATGTACTGCCTCACATTACAACTGCTCTCCTTATCACGAGCATCTTTTCGGCAGGCAATGCATACACTTACTATGCCAGTAGGAGTTTGTACGGCCTTGCGCTCGAGGGGCAAGCCCCGGCTTTGCTAGCAAAGTGCACAGCCTCTGGAGTTCCGATCTATTGCCTACTTGTTACCATGATTTTCCCTTGCTTGGCGTTTCTGAACGTGTCCAGCAGCACAGCAGACGTCTTGACCTGGCTCATCAACTTGGTCACCAGCTCCGGCATCATCAACTACACCATAATCACCGTCACTTATCTGTTCTTTTACCGTGCAACCCGCTTTCAAGGCCTCGATAGAAAACAACTTCCATATTACGGATACGGTCAGCCGTATGCAACAATTGCCGCTCTTTTATATTTTCTCGCCGTCCTCGGTGCCAATGGCTATGCCATCTTTCTACCCGGGAATTGGGACGCCAAGGGCCTATTTACTCACTACACCATGATATTCCTGAGCCCAGTGTTGTACCTAGGCTGGAAGATTATTCACAAAACTCGAATAATACCAGCCGACCAAGCGGATCTGGTGTGGGAAGGCACTGCCATTGACGAGTATGAACAATCTTATGAAGGGGAGATATCTCGCGGCTTTTGGTGGGAGATTCTAGATATATTTCGCTGCAGCGGTCTAAGAAACAGAGCATCCTAAAAATGAACCATCACATGGCAGGAAACAATAGATTTCTTCAAGTGTTTAGCATCACGCTCCGTCTCGGCTATTTATTTGGTCGCACTTGTATCTGTTGGGTGGAAATGACCGCCTTCTTGGTAGGTGACTTTTTCAGTTATTGCTTGGATATGTGAAGCAAGTGAGAGGGGCAAACTCTTCTTTCACAGTCCTGGGGCTGGTGAACCTTCTAAGCACATCTGAGCTGCCGGCCTTGTCATTTGTTCCACTAGATCTGGCGCCGCCAAAAGATTGTTGACCAATAAGAGCAGCGGTTGTCTTGCAATCTATATAAATTTAGCAGATGATTTTTTCCACATAAAGTAACAAAGTTAAAGTCAAAACTTACTAATATAAAAATTGCCGGCTGCGTAGCGAAGAGCATCTTCTGCTTGTCGAATTGCGGATCGACTCTTGGCAAAGACGGCTCCTGTCAGCGCAAGACCCCCGCCATTTCTGTCTATACTCTCAAGAATACAAGACCACTCAGAGTCTTCATAGACATAAACTGCCAAAACAGGTCCAAAGATCTCCTGATTCATAAGATTATGGTCTGGAGACGAGACCCGATACACAGTTGGATGAACATAATAGCCCACAGATCCGTCATATGTACCTCCAGCAACCAATTCTACTGAAGAATCATTTCTGCTGGCGTCAATAATGGACTTGATCTTGTTGAATGAATCTTTGTGAATGACAGGACCCATGAAAGCACCCAGGTCACCATCAGGGCTCCCCATGGTGATGGCGGCCACGCCTGCTTTGAGCTGAGAGAAAAACTCATCGGCGCGAGATTGAGGTATGTAGACCCTTGAAGTAGCGCTACACTTTTGTCCCTGATATTCGAATGCGCCACGGATTGTATGGTTGACGGCACTGGATATATCGGCGCTCGGGTGGAGGAGATGGAAATTCTTGCCGCTCGTCTCGCCAATAACACGCGGGAACTCGCGATACGTCTTGTTGCCGATGCCCTCGCCAATGCGTGCATAGATTTTCCTAAACACATCTGACGAGCCGATAAAGTTGAGACCCGCAAAGTCGCGGTGCGATAAGACTGTCTCGGTGACTTTGGCGGCATCCCCAGGCACAAACTGAATGACGCCGGGAGGCAGGCCGGCCTCGAGCAAGATTTGGTAAACCAGCATGCTGGCGTAGACGTTGTACTGCGACGGCTTCCAGAGCACCACGTTACCCATCAGCGCCGGCGCAGATACCAGGCTACCACCCAGCGCGGTAAAGTTGAATGGAGAAACCGCGTATACAAAGCCTTCCAAAGGACGATACTCGACCCGTCTGCGAATTCGTCAATAAAATGTGTCACTACCAGCACCCGTTGAAGACTCACGTCCACATGCCGTCGGAACCACGTTGGGGTTGGCGACTCATAATCTCTGCCGCGTAGTTGCAGTGAAGACGGAAAAAGTCGGCCAGCTCGGCTGCCGCATCAATTTCCGCCTGCCAGACATTCTTGCCCTGACCGAGCATCGTCGCTGCAATAAGCTGGTGGCGGTACTTTCCCGCGACCAGCTCCGCAGCTTTGAGAAACACGGATGCTCGGTCGACAAAAGGTGTGTCCTCCCATTCTTTCTTGACTGCTAGCATCGAGCTGATGGAATGCTCGACTTGCTTGCGTGACGCAAGGGGATAGTTGGTAAAGACGGTGCCGTGCTCGCCGGGGAGTACCTGGTCAAGAGACTCGGATGTGCTTTGTACTTGGCCTTCGCAAATGACATGGCTTTGCACAGGAAGCGCAGCCCGCAGCCTCTGCAGCTCTTGCTGTACTTTTTGGCGCTCAAGTGATCCTTTGCGATACTCGAACTACATGATTGTGTTAAAGTGGGAGAACCTAATGTGAATTTGCCCAATCTCTTACGTTTGGCTCGTTCCTCTCATCAGGTAGCCGAAACGGCATGGTTGATCTCATCCGCGCTTGAGATTTGAACGATACGACCGCAGAGGCTCTTGATGGAAGCATAACCCGCCGAGGGCCTGCAGTAGCCCGCATCTGTGACAAGGCGCACGACAGTGCCATTTCGTATTTTTTCTTTCAGGATATTGACTTGTATTGATCGAATTTTCGTAGTCCTCCTACGCATCTACTGTGCTTTAAATATTGACATTGAGCCATGCACGCGTTGGTTATGCGCAATGGGCATTTGGTGCATGCGGAGTGGGAACTACCCATCCCGGGGACGGGCCCGAGTGGCTCGGGTGCCATGCCGGCTCATACATATTCGTCCGGAAGGGCTTGCGAGAGAGGTAATCTAGTTGACAAGAGATAGGCCTGATCATGTAAAATCTCTGGGTATTGCTATCATGGCAAGGACTTATCAAATTTAGAAGCATTCGAGCCATGGAGCAGCCCTCAGCATACAGTATCGCCCAAACCCTTGCTGGCGATGTAGCTGCTGCGTCCTTGTCGGCGGCACTTGTTGCGCCATTTGTGGCCGCGATTGACAGGTAATGGGCACACAAATATGCATGACATTTATACCTATTTCAAAGTCTCTTGGCTTACTCAAAAATAACAACAGATCGGTAACTGAAAAGGCCATTTCTCAGAAACCTATACTCGTAATGCTCAGAATGCAAGCGAATGAACGGGCGCGACATCCACGCCGGCTCTTCAGCAGCCCCGTCCACATTGTCTGGCTCCTCTACGCAGCGACTTACACTGCGGCCAATACGGGCGAAACAGTGATGAAAAGGTTCGGTGGCAGCTGGCCGGGAGAGCCATTCAAAGTAGCAGCAACGCTGTTAGTCAATGTACCCTTGGGTATATGGAAAGACGTCCGCTTTGCACACATCTTTGGCGTTGCCACTAATAGAACAGCACTTGCTTCACACCCACCAGTGGTCAGAGCACCCTGACTGCCCACGCAGGCGGCGGTCGTGTTTCTGGTTCGAGATGGCCTCACTATATTCGGTGGCTTTTGTCTACCCAATCTACTCATAGGTGCCATCGCTGGCCAGCATCGCTCGCTGAGCACCACTACGCAGATCGGCCTCGCGCAATTGATGGCGCCGCCATTGGTGCAGATTGTGGCCACGCCCATTCACTTGCACGGCGTTGGGCTTTGTGCGGGAACTGGAAACATCCGGCAACCTTTCAACGCAAGAAAAATCCTGCCGGCCACGGTGGCGCGTTGTCTGAGGGTGATTCCTGCATACGGTGTAGGATGTCTGGCTAATACTGAGTTTAGACGTGTCTCTGGAAGTTTACATTGGGCTGCAAAAAAGAATATTTAGCGGTTTCCTTGAATATGTTAGCGAGACTTTAGTGGTCACCGTGGTGTAGCCTCACAGTAGCACACCATTTTCTTTCTAGTTGATAACTAGTCGACATTTGCACTGTTCATACAATACACAACGGCGCACCAAAAAGATTACATCATAGTCAGTAAATTAGTTATGCAATAATAGTTAGCTAGAGCAATTCAAGGTCAATAATCACGTCGAACATACTGTCGAGTATCTCTGCAGTAGTTTGCCGCGCTCGGCACCGAGCCCGGCGCCCGGATACCCGCCCGATGATCGCATCCGATACCGCAGATCCCAGGCTTCGTTATTCGCTGGATAGGTATTTTTATCCAACTTTGGGGACATGAAGAACGAACCCCTTTTAAGTCTCTGTATTTGCAGTATCGATTAAGTGATCCAAGGCAACACAGCAGCACAGACAGTCCTTCAACAATATTAATATGCCAGACCAAAGAAACAAAACCATCCTCATTATTGGTGGTGGAGCGTTTGGGTTATCGACCGCCCTTTACCTGGCAGAAGCGGGCTATCAAGATGTGACCGTTCTTGAACGGGATCTTCAGATCCCGCCTCGTTATTCAGCAGCCAACGACCTGAACAAGATTGTGCGAGCCGAGTACGAAGATTCATTTTATACCGAATTGACGCTGGTAACATCTTTCTTCTGCATTTTCATCGATACGATGATATGTTGTACAAAAGACAACCGCTAAAGCTGCCACAGAAAGCCATTGATGCGTGGAATACGCCACTCTTTGCGCCGCATTTCCACCGAACCGGATTTTTGCACTGTGTATCCCCCGCGGCTTCCACCAAGGCAGTACAGACTCTAGAGCGATTCAGACAAGCTTCTATCAGTAGCGAGCACTTACGGCCCCATGTCGTCCCGATTGAGAATGGAGAGTGTGCGAGAGCTGCGGTAGCGAGCCTGCGAGACAGCCCCATGCCTGGATGGAAGGGCTACTTCAACCGCTACGACGGATATGCCCACTCGGCCGACGCTCTTGCGTGCGTGTACAAGAAGATACGGGAGTTGGGCGTCAAGGTACTGCTTGGCCCTGACGGTCATGTGAAAGAAATAGTCTATCGCACAGTGAACGGCACGCAAGTCGCTACTGGGGTGCGTACCGCCAGCACCGAGCACCTTCCCGCAGAACTTGTCATCGTGGCCGCTGGAGCATACGCTTCTACCTTGATCCCAAAAATTGGTCGCCAGATTGTAGCCAAGTCCTGGTCCATTGCCCATATTCAGCTCACAGAGACCGAAGCCGCCGCGTTGGCAGGCATCCCAGTCACCTATGCGAGAGACTTGGGCTTTCTCTTTGAGCCTGACCAAAAGACGAAGCTGTTGAAGCTTTGCCCCATAGGTGGCGGCTACATTAACACAAATCCAACCACGGGTTTATCCGTGCCGCCTATGAATCTCGGCTGCAGCAATTTTATGCCTCCCGAGGATGAGCGCAAGGTGCGGCAGCTACTGGCAGACGTGTTTCCAGCTCTTGCCAATCGACCATTGGTAGAGAAGCAGCTCTGCTGGTTTGCGGACAGCAGCGATTCCGATTTTGTCATTGACTACGTGCCGGACACGTCGTCTTCGGTCATGATTCTGTCAGGAGACTCTGGGCATGGGTTCAAGATGTTTCCCATTTTTGGATCTTGGGTACTCGACCTTTTGGAATCAGAATCGCAGACGCAAACCATCGGACGCTGGAAGTGGAAGTCAGAGAGCGGTGGCGCTGGTGGAAAGGATGACATTAGCTGGCGGGTAGGTGATGTGAGGGAATTCAAAGAAGTCGCACCGATTAAAGAAAGACTATAGCCTGCACATATTTCGCACATCTCTCAGAAGCATCGCCAAAACACATTCATTGTAATATATTGCTGTTTCAACATTTGCATTATTATTCAGAAAACGCGATCAATAACCTCTTCCGAGATCCAATCATTCTGGTCCCGATTGATCGAGTTTACCATGTCCATAATTTGCGCCGTTGAGAACCCTGCACTGAGGAACTCATCTGTGAAATCCTCTCCGGATACAGGCGTGCGCAGGCCGTGATCAATTCGAGTTGGCATGAGGCCACTGGGAGTCTCACACGAATAGCCTGTGATGATAGTCTCTGCTGGCCCAGCTGGTGGTGGCCCGGCGGCTTCAGCTTCCACAAACTGCTGAGCAAGTTGCTGTAGCTGCCGAAGCTCGGCCTGCTCAGCCTGCGCTATCAAGTTTCCGCTGGTGGAAAAACGATCAAAAGCAGCAAAGGCTTTCTGCAGCCCGCTGGCAAATCCATTGGCTGGCTCGGGGAGCACGACGGATGCGACAATGATGTTTGTCGCCGACGTGTGAAGCGCCTCCAAGTCAAAAGGTAGGAATGTCTCTGCGAAGAAGAAAAAAAATGTAAGAAATTTCGTTTTCACAAGACCAGTATGGCTCTCACCTAACAGGTCTTGCTCGTCCAAAGCAGTAATTATGGTGATAATCTGCAGTGATGACTCGAGGCACATTGAGAGCATGTTCCTGGCTGTTTCCGATGATGCTAACAATTCAGAACAGCCAGCTGATGAATCGAGGCGTATCTTGTAAAAGCAGAATAACAAGGGCCGAGTAGCGAGAATTATACACTGGCACGAGAATGAATGTCAGTTCAGCTGGGCCTCTACCACCCTCGCGCGATCGCTCAAATTGTACCTGGTGATAGAGAAGATGTAAATGGGCCGATAGCCGCGAAATGCAGCTAGTAGAGTCATCGATTGACAGTGGAAATTGAGATTGCAACTTGTCAGTTAGCTCCGCAATCCCCGTGAGAGATGTTTTAGTTTGTAGCAAAAAGTCGCGCTGCAGTCGTCCATCAGCAGCATATACGGCTGTGATGATGCCAGCCAGCCATGTCAGCACAGGATCCCTTTATATGCTGCACCATTCCCGGCACAGTAACTTACTTCTGTCTATCCCCACAATGAATTGTGACAGCTTGATACGCATCAAGAATGCTGCTGTACGAAATGCATCACCGTCAAAAGTGGGCAGCGCCGAGCGCGCATGTTCGTCGCTGAGAGCTGGAGGAAGACCCATCAAGGACGTCATCTCCTTGTCGAGTACATAGACGGTCCACCATATGCGACGCCATCTTTGAACCAAAGCCTCATCCAAATGGCGTGGTGGCGTGTCTGTATGCATGCCCTGACTCAAGGCTAATCGCAACGCCTGGCCAATCTGTACAAAGTCAGGACACAGGCAACCGGGCCCCCCACCCCCGTACAACGAGGGCACTCACGTGGTTATAGGCCGAGCTCCGATGATCAATACTCTGAAAGTACAGAGATGTACAGCACAAAATCTCGATTGCTTCCTCCGGCTCTCTCCACAGCGTAATCGGCTCAGGCAAGAGACTCATAGCCGCGCAGAAGAAATCCGCACCTGGTGGTCGGCGCCCGCGGCTCGTCTTGGTAAGAAGAGCCTTTCCGAACGCGAGAATGAGCAGAAAGTGAATGTACCAAAGACCGGTCCTGGCTACACTGGGCCTGGGCTCGGCATAAAATTGGCACAGTTTCCGCATGAATTCTTCTTGGTCGAATAAGTGAAAGACTTGGCCGCAGTGAAACTTTACCATATTGACCAAGTGTATAGCGTAGTCAACGGTGGGCACTGCGGGCGTATTCTTCGCAGTCGAGGTACCGTCCTCTGCGCTTAACTCATAAGTTTCGGCGTCGAAGCGAAGAGTATTCGGGGACGTGAGACTGCAGTCTGCATATTGCTGGGTGAGGTTGAGCAATCTTCGAGTAAATGACCAGTTGGATGATGTTCCAAGATAGACTAAAGTGTCCAAGCGTGAGGAAAACAGATTGACTCGTAATACAGGGTATAAAGTTTACGCTTACATGTCCTGCCTGAATCTGACGTGACAAAGACTGCATCTGTGGACATGGGATTGGTGAGAGATGCGACCGAAAGAGATGTTGAGTCAGGCATAGACGTCCATTGTGTCTCATCTTCTGATGCAGAGTGTGATTGAATCAGTTGATTGCCATTCACTTGATCAGAAATCTGATGGTCGGTTTCTGGCGGGCTGGGACGTCCCGAGTTGTTCGGTACGGTGCTAATACGGAATCGCTCTCGGCCATTCACAACACCTCCTTCAAGACCGATTGCAGCATCAAACGATTGATCTTCACTCACTCTACCTGACGTGGAGGTGGTCTCTTGGACCGAATTTCCTTGCAGCGCAGCAATCTTTTCTTCAAGTGAGGCAAGATATCTTTTACACTCTTTTTTTAGCGTCCATCGATAGACTGCCAAAGATGACGTACCTACCCGCGAGTGACTAGTATCTTTTGATCGTGGTCATCAAAGTGACAAGACAGCTTACGCCGAGTGCAAGCATCACAAGGCCGTTGGCCTGTGCATTTGACTTTTTGGCGCCGACATCGAGTGCAGCTGGAGACGGGGTTAGAAACGAAGCCGCAGGTTGCCGTACGCGCCAGGGTGCCTACGCATTGGACGATTTCTTTACCACGCGATGCTGATTTGCTGACGTCGGACTCTTGTCCGGCGGATTCGAGGGCATTTCGAGAAAAGAAAGATGCAAACAAAGGGCTGAACTCGTTTCAAGATAAGCTGCGGGATGAATGCCGGTTGTCAACATAGTGGTTGGTGGCCTATCGCATCTCCCCGCACTTGATCAAAGCCCAGTGGTAAGCCTTGTCCGATCCCGGACAGGAGATGCTGCAGGCCAAAGAAAGGCTGTCGAGAAGATGGCTGAAAGTTGATTGACAACCAGCAATTATTGATTTTACAAGTGAGCCAACTTAACAAGTACGATAAGAGCCTCTGGTAAAATCTGTGCACTGGCTGACGGGTAAGTACTATTGTACTCGGAAAATTTGGCAGTAACGTGGTCCCGAGGGGGGTTAGAAAAAGCAGTTACCTGTCGAAATGTAGAGGCTATCCACAGTTGGATGGTAAGTAGATATGAGCAAAATTTAATGTAGCAGTAGTAGAATATTATCAGGATGTGTGTCTAAGAGTAATCAGTTGAGTAATTAGCCGCTTATCAGGCGCGCCAAGCTCGCTCTACTTGCACGAGACTTTTCAGATCTATCGGCCGACCGAGAAATATACACGCGGGGCCCAGAATATTCCGCCGGCGGCGCCCGCCGAGCGAGGGAGGGAAGGCCTCTCGACCAATGATCAACCACTACATTAATCCTATGTATGCCAGATGGTCCAATTGAGGTAGTCACATGAATTGCAAAATGATGGCTGCTTGACAGAAAGATCCCTTTGCACCTTGCAATATTTTGTACATTCGATATTTTGACGCAAAAACCATCCACTTTGTTGATCAGTTGTTATTGGCGGACTTTGTCGCCCACTTGACATGTTGACTCACTATTCAATATTCGTGTGGGCCGTAGAGCCTTCTCCGACTAACATGCCGCCCTTTGTCCAAGAAGCCGTAAATCCTTCCGTTACTCGACTAATTACGTGGCTGCTGATGTAGCGAAACTCGGCTGGCATGCGGGGTAATTGAAGTGGCGGCTTGAAGGCTCCAAATTGTTACTCCCCGGGCTTCTCTATTTGCATTTCTTCTGCAATCTCGATCTCGGCCAACCAGGCGTCACACAATCTCAACATGGCGACGGAAGGAATCATCACATACAACGGCAACTGCCATTGTGGCCGCTATCGCTTTGAGATTGACGCTCAGGAAATCACCGGCGCCATCACCTGCGACTGTGCCATGTGTGCGAAGAAAGGCTATCTCTGGATAATTCCCGAAAAAAGTGCCTTTCGTGTAATACGAGACGACAACCGCCTGACCGAATTTCAATCTACGTCGCTGCGAGACAAGGTGCGAATAATCTCCGGGCGTCGCGAGAAATGTTTCCCCAGCTAATAAGCACGACATTAGTTTTGCAATTATTGCGGCACTGGGCTCATTGGCGAGCACACGAGGGGTCCGATGTCTGGCAAATTTGCTGTCAATATCCGGGCTATTCAAAATGTAAACCCTTTTAAGCTCGAGTAAGTCTCTGCCAGTTGTGTCAATCACCAGCGTGCCAGTCAGTGTAAGGCTGACAATAGCTAGGCCAAACTTCGTCATGAAACCTACCAACGAACAAAATAGAGACTTTGATTCATTGGCCAAGCTACACATGTCCGAACCTCGAGGGCAGGAAACCGCTTCATGCTACTGCGGCAAGGTCAGAGCTGAGCTTCTCTTTCCACTTTCTGAGCAGGAGATGAAGGAAGACAACTGTAGCTCTTGCGTGAGAGTACGTATCACTTCGTATTGAACGCTACTCTTACTCATATTCAACAGACTGCCTATATAGGCGTGTACCCTACACGGGATCAAGTGCGAATCCTCGGACGCAAAGACACCTTTGAGTACATTCACGGAAAAAGGTACAGCGGCGTCTCTCATTGCAAAGACTGTGGAGTTTACGTGTTTAAAAACATTTACGGCCCGGACCCGAGCGTCTTTGACAAGCTCACACCAGAAAGACGCGCTGTTGTGCTGGAGATTTATCACAAGAATATGGCGCTTCAGCCTGTTAATGCGAGAACCATCGAGGGGCTAGATTTAAAGTCGATCAAAGTTGAGAGGTCGGACTCGGGAACGGACGGATATGTACTGGATGATTAGCAGTTACAAATTCTCGGCAAATGCATTGTCGTAACTTTGGTCAACAATTCATGCGGCAAAGTTATCCCCTCGGAAGTGTCTTATATCCCGTCGGAGTGGGCTTAACAGAAGCTCCGCGGGCGGCTAATGACCCAAGACGAGAGGTTGGAAATCTTTGGTGGGCTAAATGGAAAGATGAAGCTGATTCGATTACTTGTGCTAGTCCTCACCAAGATAGTGTGCCATCAGACTCCGCTGGTTCAATGTCAATGATTACCGATGGCATATTACCAGTGTAACGCGCCTGATAAAAGCATTAGTACTCTCCATTGCCATCGCTACATTAGCCTAACTAGTTAGTTAGGCTGACGCCGACAGCGCACGCAGTGTATCCTGTTATCGATTGGACCAGTCTGGATCTAGCTTTCTTCCAGCACCGTCCACGACTGGACATCATCCATAACCATCTCTGTCAATACGTCAGCCATGTCTTCATTCGTGGCATTCATCGTAAAAGTCTCGCGCTGCAGGGAAATGAACCCAATCCCCCTCTTCCAAGCGCTTGTGTGCAATCAGAAATGATAGGATCTTTGCCGAGCTATATTTCAGCGGCGGAAGCCTTCCACAGGCAGCCCAGCAAGCACGACCGTGCAACGACCCAACAACACAACATTGCAGCAGCACCTAGTTTAATTTGCCATGCTTTATAGTAATATATATCTCCTAGATGGGGAGCGATTGCATCCACTTCTTCCTCGTCTTTCCCAATCGGACGTAACGACGGCTAGGAGCTCCGTTGGCAGAGCCTTAGACATGCATATGCATCAACTCGCAGCTTCTTCAGCTGCATTCAGCGGTTATTGGCGTATTTTCAGCTGCTGCCACCGTCTTTGTGGAGGTGACTGTAACATCCACCTACCCTTATATTTCAGCCTAATCCATGCGTGAGAGTATTCGTCAAACACATGTTAGACCAAAACCAATATTTGAGTGGCCATGGCCGAGATATCACATTCTCAGCTCGACGGAGTCGTTACGTCTGATAAGGCTGCTGTAACAAGATTTTAGGTTGCGCTATATCGGATATGACCCTATAAGTCATAATATACTTGTACAATCGCACTTCGTCTTAGCCCCGCCACCTTCTTTGATTGAGAAATTCCAATGAAAGAATACGAATACGATCATATGCAATATCTTGTGGACAATTCCTCCAAAGGGACGAAGCCGCATTGCTGTGAATCACCTCCTAGGAAATATTAGTCCTGTTTATAATGCTAGGCTGCGGTATACGAGCTGAAAGCGAGCGAGACATACTATATTTTGTATACGGTATCAACACCCACGGACTATTGTCTACCATTGGGTTGTACTTGGCCTCTGTTACGCAATATTCTGTCTCTAGACTACTTTATGCGATGTAATGGTCCTTTTTCACCGAAAAGCGTAGGGTGTTACATCGAGCGTCTTGTATAGAGAACGGTCCTGTGGCTGGCTGAACTAGGTACTAATTCTCAGATAGTTTCTAGACAGTCTACATGTTCTTGAGACGAAGGTGCCTCTAACGTAGAAGATCATCCTTAAATGGGTAGACTTCTTTTAGGTGGATTGCGTCAGCCACAGACAGCCATAGTAAAGGTGTCTATTGTAACGATCCGTCCGCTTTCCTATGTGAGTACTTAAACAGCTAGGATTCCCATCAGTAGAAGAACTTGAATGAACAACAGCATTACTCCTCTCTGTTTAGCAAGTTTAGTTCAAACAGCATTAACATTTCCCCTGAATCTTACTTCTCCCAACACTCTCAACAATACACTTTCCAGTAAGCCAACATTCTACTTGACAACACCATAACACGCCACTCACACTGAATCCTTAGAAATGAAGCTCACATACCTCCCGCTCTACACTATCGCCTGCGCTTTCACTACGAATGCTGCCACTGTTGAATTTTACTCGGATGCCGACTGCGGCAATAAAGTCGGAGACCGTGATGTCTGGGACAACAGTTGCGCAACCGAGAACCCTGAGTTCAAGTCGTTCAAGGTCACTGCAACTGGTGGCTGGGGCCAGAGACTTTGGACATATGGCGATAATTATGGTTGTTCGCTGTCGTCGCAAACTGGATGTCTTACTGCTGAGTCGGCGGGTAAATGTCATAATACGTGGGGAACCAGTCGTACAATCGGGTCTTGGTGGCTGCCACTTTCATGTTAAGCTCTCGAGCTATTGAGGAGGTCAAGGCTAAGGCGCTCATTCAACACAAGCGCAGTATACTAATGCCTAAGGAGCAACATCAACTGTTATCTTCTCACACGTAATTCCTCTACATTCTTCATACTACTTCTTCATACTAGCCCTATTTCTTTAACGCCCAAGACTAGCTATACCAGTGATCTATAGATTAGTTGTAGTTGGCAGCGTTTTTCTACGGCCTAACCCTCTCAGATAATCTAGCATACTTTAAGGCTAACATCCAAAGTATACTTTATAATTATACAGTTTATATCTAGCTATGTTTTGATTTTCTATTTAGTATTAGCTTGTCAGTGCTAGAGCTACCTGATAAGGGGGAGTAGCGGACTAAATACCCACGTTTGTATAAAATGGCTCTCGATGTGCCTATTAGAAGACGCACCGGACGAGTGACGGTCTGCAGGCTGCAGGATGCATGCTAGGTGTCGGCGCGTGACAGCAAATCTAGTGAGTACGCGCAACTTGCGGGGGTTGGTGCTTTTGTAACAACGTTTGGCCTGGGAGAGCTGTCTACGTACTGCTACATTGGCGGCCAATACGCTGAATATGTGAGTTCCGCACCGGCGTGGTCGATGCCTTGGATGCTGATTCTTGCAGTAC
>JARJPL010000524.1:0-58104 GCA_030782805.1 Aschersonia sp. MBC 622
CCCCGGTGATGGAAAGCCCCCCGTGCCCCCAGGTGATGGAAAGCCCCCAGGTGATGGAAATCCCCCATGTGATGGAAATCCCCCTGGTGATGGAAATCCCCCAGGTGATGAAATTCCCCCATGTGATGAAAATCCCCCAGGTGGTGGAATCCCCCCAGGTGGTGGAAATCCCCCAGGTGGCGGAATCCCCCCAGGTTTCGGAATCGATTATGAAGTGCTGGTTCAAATTATACAAGACATCATAGCTTCAATGTTTGGATAGAGCAGGACTCGGATGTTGTCCATTTCAGCTATGGAAGCCGCGTGCAGAATCTTGCATTCGGGGGGCTATATCGAAGTTTGACTACAATTGATTCAATTTTCATATAAAATTTTATCCAAGAGCTACACGAGCCTCCTTGTTGCTTACTTTTTTTCCTGCCAGCGATGATGTCAAAGCTCAACTGGATATGCAAATTGACCTAGCCCATTGCCAGATTGGTGATCCAAGGTGTTTGACACGAAAAAAAATGTGGATCTACGCCGGGGAAAAAAGATCGATAACTTATAAAGCGGGGCGCAAGTGGCATTGGCCAGGGCCCTTGCTTGGAACAGTACTTTGTTTCATTGGCTGTGTTGGGCCTACCTAATAAGAGGTATATTTTCCAGGAAGTCACCATCTTTTTTTTGCAGCCAAGACATTAGAATATAAATTGCAGGCTCGCACATTTTAGCATACAATTATACATTGCGTAGTATTATCGGCACAAAAAAGCTTTGGAAGTATGTTTGATGAAAGAAGACAGAAAACTCGGTTCACAGCATGTGGCACAGGATTCATACTACGCACATCTAGCTTCCTTTCACTTTGACGGCAATTCTGTCGCATCATTCTCTGTATTAATATTGTGCTTCAAGAGCAGTATTGATGCAAAGTCCATCTGGTGTTTCCGTGTTACTCTTATTTTATTTCTGGGGTTTGATTCGGAGAATGGCCTTGCCAAAGTTTCTTCCCTCGAGCATGTCTACAAAACCTTCGGCAGCCTTTTCAATGCCCTCTGTGAAATGCAGCTTTGACTTGAAAGTGCCGTCGGCAAGCCAAGAGCTAAGCTTGTCCATGTGTTCTTGGAAATAGGCAGGGCCGAATCCAGGCGCGAAAACAAGAAAGCCCTGCATGAGAATCTGCTTGGCAATCAGCTGAAAGAGGTTGTTGATACTAGCTCGCTCGCTCGCTTCCTGATTGTAACCGCTAATCTATGCCAACATGTCAGCTTAATGTCCCATTGCGCTCACCTAAAGACTCATCATGGGAAGCCATTGTCGGGTACGTACCATGCCGCAAACGGGGATTCTGCCGCCAACCTTCATGTTGTCGAGCGCGGCCGCCAGATGCTCGCCACCAACATTCTCATAGTAGATATCAATGCCCTCCGGGGCGAGACGGGGTAGAGCATCGGCAGGTTTCTCCTTTTTGTAATTAAAGCCAGCATCAAAACCCAGCTCCTTTGTGATAAAGTCAACCTTATCATCTGAGCCAACCGAGCCAATTACAGTCAGGCCTTCGTGCTTGGCAATCTGACCAACAATCTGGCCCACAGAGCCGGCGGCAGAGCTGACAAAAATGGTCTCGCCCTTCTTGGGCTTGCCGATATTGTACAGACTAGACCATGCTGTCAGGCCAGACATGCCCAGCGGCCCAAGAAAGTAGGAGAGGTCGACGTTGTGCGGGTTCTTGATCTTGTACGCCTGGAACTTGGCAGGGTCATCCAGGCGCGCGTATTCGGCAATGGGCGTCTGCGCACGCACAATGTCGCCTTCTTGGTAGTCGGGGTTGTCGCTCTTGAGCACCCTGGACAGAGTCGCGTTGCTGACGGGTCCGTTGAGCTCAAAAGCTGGCGAGTACGACTTGGTGTTGGACTCGCGCATGCGCCCGCGAAGATATGGGTCGTAGGAGGCTTCGAGCACCTCCAACACCAAACCACCCTTGGGAGGGGTCTCGAGGTCAATTTCGCGATCTTCCACGACGAGATCCTGGCCGGGGACCGGCAGGCCCTTGGGAACTTTCTTGAAAATAAGAGTCTTGTTGGGCGCCATGTCTGCTTATTGACGGTGTTGATGGGATTGGTTGAATTTGAACGAGCAGCGTGTAATGTAGAGCTTAGAAAATAGCACAAGAATGATGATGTCAAAAAATCGTATTGATGATGTAGTATGGGAAAGAGCTATTTATTTAGATTTTCGTCAACCATGCCAAGAGCTGCAAGCACGAACGTTGAGCAGTTGAACGCTAAATTCCGATGGAGAGGTTGTAACGCCGGATTTATAATCCAGATGCATCATGGTCAATATTTCTAATCGTAGATCATGACCATATTCTCCGTTATGGATGGCCACCTGCAAGCCAACATTTTCTGCCGAGGCACAGCCCACTTATTGAAGCCCGGCTACCTATGGCGACCCTGCTGGAACCTAGGTACCTGTTGCCTGGTAAGAGCCAAGGAGCTTCTCTTTCCTGCTGTACAACGGGAGCCTATTGATAGTCGCTCTTCTCCTTGGTCAGGACCTGATTGAATTATGGGACAAATTTCAAGTAGTTTACTTGTCACCCAATCCAAGCAGGAATTGTAGTTATGCTCAAGCGTCAGCAACGGATATCAGATATCGTCATCCCGCCCGCATTTGGGCGCACTCCGCTAAATTTACACCCCACCTTGCGGACCTAGCAACGGAAACTGTTCAACTCCGCAGACCAAGGCAATACGATAAAGGCCGTTTTTTGCTTGGCAATCGGCATTTCAAAGAGGCTTGCTACCCCTGCCTGACCCTCCCAGGTCTTTGGACTATGTGGGAAGTCTTTAGCAATCGGATGAAAATCGCAACAAACTGTCCAATTTCTATGTACACTTTTTGAAGTCTATTTCCGGAGCTGCTCATGGCAAGTCCACAATTTCACACGCCACCGTGACTCCTATTCTACATCCTGCGCCGCCCGCGAATATGCAATTGTTGACAAATCTATCGTTTTCTTTTTGTTTCTTACAGCTCGTCATGCGCTGGTCGCCCGCTATCCTTGTGCAGGTCGACGCCTTGCTTCTTGCGCCAAGTTTCCCACAGCGCCCAAAAGTCCTTCTCCATGGCCTTGTCCATCTGGTCGGGCAACACTACTTCGTATGTGACGTATAAATTGCCAAATTCGTGCTTGTGATAGACGGAATCGCCATCTTCGTGCCACTTGGGCATACCCTCACCAGCCACTGTCTCGACATGTCCGTTCTGGACCACTTGGCCTCTCTCGCGCCCTAGTCGTACCACATGCTGGTCAAGGTGTGTGAGGTTTCGCGTCCAGTCACCCATCCAAGCCTCCCGCAAGCTAAGGACCTCTGTCCAGTACAGATCATCACCCTTGCGACGGAAATACATACCATCGACGTGGTCAGGGTTATCCTCTGGCGAAGGACTCTTCTCCGCCAATGTGACAAGTAAATCGCCAGCAACCCAATCGGGACTCTCATCAGCCTCGTTTTCGTAGGTAACGCGGGAATCGCGCTTTGCGCCACGCTCTATCTTGAGTGTAACTGTCGTGGGTTTCTTTTCGACACGCATCCCGTGGCATGTAGGACAGACGTTTCGGATCGTCTTGCCGCGGCCGCCGCACACATCACAACGCATCTGCATTTGCTGAAACATGCCGGGGGCAAGCTGCTTCTTGACGATGCGCACTCCGTGGCCATTGCAGGCAGAGCAGTGGTCCACCTGCTTATCTTTACTTCCGGTACCCTCGCATGTCTCGCAAATGTGTTGCTTATTCCACTGAAACTCGCTCGTTGCGCCGTTGTAGAAATCGCGGAGCGAGATCTCTACCTTGACTTCGACATTATGCCCTCGCGGCTCGCCGGCAGAAGAACCAAAATGGCCATGGCCACCGAAGAAACGGCTGAAAAGGTCAAAGGGGTCCCCTCCGCCGCCGCCGCCGTTGCGCTTATTCTGTACGCCCTCGTGTCCGTGTCGATCGTAGATTTGACGAGTTTCCGGATCGCTCAGGACTTCGTAGGCTTCGGACACGGAAACAAACTTTTCCTTGGCAGTATCATCGCCACTGCACACTAGTCAGTATAGCCTTCTTGATCTCGTCAACAAGGGGCATCGCCGTACGGGTTTTTGTCTGGGTGAAACTTTTTCGACAGCTGGCGGTAGGCCGTCTTCAATTGCTTGTCGTTGGCAGACCTGTCAACGCCAAGGATCTTCAAGGACGTTAGCTATACGAATCCTCAGTTGGTGCGGCCAGGCGGCGCACCTTGTAGTAGTCTTCTGCGCAAAGCGCAAGCTGCAACAGTGACAGTAGCAGCACCAGCGCGGCGATCTTTGCTAACATGGCTGCTACCGCGCCCGATTTAGGATAGACGGCTGAATAGACACCGGTAGCGTAAATTTGTGTTGGATGTTAACTTCGGCGCGCATATAAAGGAGTGAATGCTCTGCATCTAGCTGGATTGCAGGGAGAGTGGGTGAATAAGGCGAGGGGATGCGATAGTCTAACCAGAGGAACGGCTTCATAACCGACCAGCGTGTCTACATTATTAAGTGGGGCGTCAGTCATCTTGACGCTATCTAACAAAATTACCGGTTACGGATAGGTACCTAGTCAGGTACTTCAAGCCGTGGGGAGCAGAATAGCTTTGCTTACGCTCTGCTAAAAATGCATTGACTGTTTGTAGTAGTGTTGCTAATAACTGACCGAAATACAGAGTGCATCCATACTTGAAAAATCACTTCCAGGTCAACGTTGTCGTGCTTGTACTGAACAATCCCATGCTGTCCAGAGCCCCAGGAGGTAGGTATCCCGCCGCGCAGGCCCTCTCAGCCTACTAGCGGAGCCCCGCCGTTCTCAAATGCCAAATTTGTGATTCGAGTCACCACAAATCACCCAAATCACGAGAGTATCCCAACACCGCGCTCGATACCCAGAACGGCTGTCGCTGCACTGCAGATCCTCTACCTCGCCATTACAAATATTGCTGCTACGAACATACTCACGTGACTGGGCCTATAGTTCATCTTTTCTCGTGTCACGACTGCAACAATTCAACCCCACCATCACAAGAGATCAACCTACAGCTTGCGCTCGCTGTCGAAGCTCTCTCGCGATGCCGTCGGTGTCAGCAGGCTATGCGCCTGACCTAGACAAGCTTATAAAGTCCCTCAAGGGTCAACCCCTCGACGCCTCTGTCGAGAGCCTCCTGTCGTATGTCGTACATCTTCTACCAAGAACCGCGTCAAGGCAGCAAAACTACGATGGGCAGTTCAACCCCGCTAACAAGGCCATAGGCTTCTCAAGAGACGCCAAATCAAGGGCTCTGAGCCTTGCGCTATTGCCACTGCCCACATACTTCTACAAGTAGTAGCGCGCTCCAAGTGGCAGGACGTTGACGCACTGATCGACAATGTATCCCAAGTCGGCCGACGACTCGTCAAGGCGCAGCCCACAGAACTCGCGATAGGCAATATTGTGCGGCGCGTACTCGGCCTCATTCGCGACGAAGCTGCGGAAGAGCGCCATGACCAAGAGGACGAGACTCAAAGCGAGGCGTCAGCGCCCGCCACCCGCACAGATGGCTTTTCGTCCCCGAAGCCGCGACCCCAGCTCACCTCGACGCTTAGCTCGGCCGGTCTCCCAAAGACTCTCTTCCATCTTCTCTCTGCCTCGCCAGATGTCGACCTCGCTTCCAGCGACCCCGGCTCGCCTTTCCACAACTCTGGCACTTCGACACCGACAACATGGAAGGGCACCTACAGCCAGATCCACACCCTACGATCTGAAGTCATTGATGGCATTGAGGAGATTATGGACGAGATTAGCCAGGTGGATGATCAGATCGCCGCTCTCGCAGATGTCCAGATTCGTCCCGGCGATTTCGTCCTGGCCTACCGCCCGTCCACTACGGTCGAACGCTTTATTCTGCGAGCCGCGCAAAAGAGAAAGTTTACTCTGTTTCTAGCCATCGAGGCTCCGAGCAAGCCTACCAGCGAAGAGCCACACGCTTCGTTTCGCAGAAAGCTCATCGCAGCTGGGATCGCCGTCATTAACATTCACAACTCGGGCCTCACGGCATACATGCCCCGCGTGGACAAGGTGATTCTCGGTGCCAAGGCTATAGTGGCCAATGGCAGTGTCATGGCGACAGCCGGATCTGCTGCCATTGCACGCGCAGCTAAGGAGCACGGCACTGCTGTCATTGTCCTCAGTGGCGTATACAAGCTTAGTCCGGCCAATCCCTTTGCGGAAGACACTCTTATCGAGTGGGGGGACTCGTCTAGTTTCGTCAACTTTGCCAATGGCACCATAGTAAATCATGTCGAGATTCGCTCTGCTCTCACCGAAATGGTGCCCTCTGCATTCATTGATACCTACATAACAAACCTGTATGTGCATCGCCAAAGTCGCGATAAGATAAGCCAGTACTAATGGTCGATAGGGGCACACATTCGCGCGACTATTTGTCCAGCATTATTGCTGATCATTACAAGCACCAAGATGTCAATTTTGATCTCGTCGGTGAGCGCATGGTCTAATTGAAAGCTCAAGCGCACAACAACAAAAAACAAAGGCAGGCATGCAATGAGTAGAACACTGTGCAGAGCTTCATTCGATGTTGGATGGCTGAGTCGTGTATTACGCAGCTCGATTTCTTTTCTCGGTTAGCCACCAGCTCCTAATACACATGTACAGCAACGACGTGATGTGGGCTTACATCGTAAAGGCGACTCGCGAAACAAGCGATCAGGTTTACTAAAGAAATCAAATTATACACATTGGCATGGTATCAAATCACCGATTTTCCTGCTTTTACTCCTCTTTCAGTTTTCTTGAATTGTCACGGCGTACTGGGGTGGCTGTGGTGCGCAAGTATTGTAACCTTGCAGAATGAACCCCCTCTTGCCCCTCCCGATGAAGTACACCAGGAGCCTTGTATTCTGCGTCGTACCAGCCTAGGTAGGTAGGATCTGATACTTGGCCGTCTCACCCAGTACGGCTCGTCCAATCACCAAAAGGGCTGACGCAAGCCCGCGCACAGGGCTGAGGAAGACACGCAATGCACCACCTAGGTAGTTGCCTAGTTGCGTTAGCTTCAGTGAAGCTGCCCGCCGAGGCTGACGAACAGGCACTATTGGATGAGTGACGTTGGCAGTGAACCACCAAAGAAACTCTCATCCTTCCATCACTCTGTTCCTTTCCATCATTTCTGTGATACGCATTTCTCCCATAGCAACAACATGTCCGGGGCAGAACCTCCCCACGGCGGCGACGCACCGCCACCATACTCAGAGACAGACATCTACTCCAACTCTGGTTCAGGCGCCGCCGCCTCGGCACCGCCCACAGTCGCCGACGATGTCGTTTCCCGCATGTCGTCGTCGAATGAGGAAATCATCTATACGCCCCCAGAGACTCCCCGCACAAACAGCATTGGCGACGACGTTATTACCGGCGTTCCGCAGCCCGGCGCCGACCTGTACTTTGAGACCAGACCCCCGCCTTCGCCAGACGTCATTCCACAGTCGACGCTTGTACATGCGCTCCAACTCGAAACGCAGTCTCTTCCGGATGACTTTCCCTTTCCGAGCGACTGGGAGAAGCGCGACATCAACGCGCAGGACTGGGCTACCTTTATCAACTTTTTGCTGCCAGATCACACCACGCGGGGCAACGATGTCATCTTGGAGCGCAAGTTGCGCGCCGAGGCAGAAAGCGAGTCCGGCGAAAGTCTGAGCAGCGGGCGCTCGCAGGCTCAGCTCCAAAGACACCAGCTGCGCACTGCCGGCCCGGAGGGTCTTCGGGATGAGGTTCAGCGACGGGCGAATGCGCTAGCGACCGTGCATGAATGGAACCAGGGGTTTTTTAAGCCTCGAGGTATAACCATTAGCATTGCCCCTAGCGGGGACGACTACGAAGCTGATCACAACGCAAACGCAAGGGACTGGCAAGATGAGGCAGCGCCTGGTGGTGGTAGCTGGTGGCCGAACCCGGCGTCCTTCAGGATGGACGCCGGCGGCATCACATGCGGCAAAAGTTTTGTCATGGACTCCCGCGGTATTCGTCTCGGTTCTCTTATTATGGATGCCCACGGGATCCGCACGGCGAGCCACGAAGACGATGCGCCGCGGACGTCACAAGATGCAGGGGTGGGAGCGTCAACGCGTAGGATGCCAGGTTTTTCGGGACCTGAACCTGAGCGCGGGAGAGCTCGAGTCACCGGAAACACCAACGGCAAAGGCAAGGACGCGGCGCGGGATACGTCCGTCTCCTCGGCTTCCTCGGTTTCGTCTGCGTCGTCAGCTTCCAGCGTATCCTCGCTTGATTCACTACCTGACCACGATGACGTCCGCGAGGCGCAACTACCTGCCTATATCAACATTCTGCGGGATTGGACATCCAATCCCAATCACCTGCGCACCAATATCGATGTTTTATGGCTCAAGAGTGAGCTCAAACTCGCCAGGTTCCACGTTGCAGATCCGCATGCCGATGAAAAGGAGCTCAAGGCACAAATCAAGGTGCTTTTGAAGCAGTGGAAGCAGATTCAGCGTGAGCAGCGCAAGACGCAGCGAGATACTCGCATGGCGCGGAAGAAGCAGCGACGTCAAGAAAAGCGTGAGCGCAGGCAGCGGAAGAGAGACATGAAGAGAACACAAAGGGATCTACGACGGGCGGCGAGAGACGTGCGAAGGCATGGTGGCCACATGCCCACCAGGCCTTGTATGCCGCCTATGCCACATGGTCCATCCATGCCCTCAATGCCTCCCATGCCATCGATGCCGCCGATGCCGTATGCATCAGCAATGCCGGCCATGCCTCAGGAGATGCATGACCCACCATCTATGCCCTTCCATGGCCACCGCCCTTACCATCATCATCATCATCATCAGACTGGCCCCTTTGGCAGCAGAGGCGGCGGCTGGCCTCATCACGCACGTGGCGGACTCGGACGGCGTGGCTTTTCCGGCGCTTGGCCCCCACGCGGGCCTCCTCCAACACATGTTTCTTGGGCCGGACGTCGCGGACCACCTGGTCGTCGCGGCGGGGGGCCTGATGGTGGTGATGGAGACAACAACGATGGGGCGACGCCGGCGCCGGCGCCGGCGCCCAACCCTGCCGTCGCAGCCAAGTACACGGCAGCCCGGAGCATCGAAGACGCTATCCGTGAGCAGCAGGACAAGGCCGACAAGATGGAGGACGGGCCTGGAAAAGACGCGATTCGCAGTGCGATTGCGGCCATGACGCAGTCTCTAGGGTCGCTGCGAATGGATGCCGATGCAGAGTATGCTCGCCATATCGCGGGCTCGCATATTGCTCAAGAGAGATCCGTCATTACGACGGCTACGAGCTGGAATTCTGCCAATGATTGTAAGTTTGCCGTGCGCGCTTTGGGGGGGGGGGGGGGGCCCCCCCCCCCCCCCCACGCCTCATCAGCGATGAATGTAGTAGGGTCTAATTCTTCCTTTTAGGCTTGAGCTATAAAGCGGGCGCCAAAATCACAGATGTGACGTTTCCTTCTGACGAGTGGTGGCATGGGACGTACAAGGGCAAGACGGGATACTTTTTGGCTGATCACGCAAAATTAATACCAAACTAGCATGGCGACAAATTTGTCTTATCGCAGAAAAAGGCACGTAGTATAGTATACCAGATTGATGAATTTAAAAAAAAACCATGGAATCATCGCAACCCACGCCTATATAGCTAGCCGTCAAACTTTTTCATTTTATCTAAGACCTGAAATCGCAAGATGTATATGCAACTCACCCACTGATTGTCCAACCCTCCCTTCTAAAAAAAATCAAAGAAAAAAAAAGAAAAACAAGAAATAGACAGCGCTTTACTTGCTCTCTTCCTTGCTTCGTCCCACTGGCAGCTTCTTCTTCTTGCCAGCCTCTGGGTCTCGGCCGACCTCGCCGACAGCCTCACCCTCATCCAAGTGTTCCCCGCCGTTGGTCTTGCTGCCATTCGTCTGCGCCTCTGCCGCCAGTTCCCTCTCCTCCTCCTCGGCGTCAATCTGCTTCTTGATGTGGTCGAAATCGAGGCGCATACAGAGCGCGTCTTCGCCGTCGGCGTAGTATTTGGCCTCGGGCTTCTCCGTCTTGAAACCGAGCGTCGTCTCGTAGAGGTGGCGGGCGGCGACATTGGACACGCGGACGTGGAGCGAGACATACTTGGCCTGATATGTTTCCACCATGCCGAGTTCTGCCAGAATTAATTAGAACCATTTTGTCCCCAGACAACCGAATATAGCCGGATCGTCTCCCGCTGTTTCAAAAAGAAATCTTTGTCTTCCTCCAAGAAAAATAAACTTACGACTTTGTCGCATCAGCTTCTCGGCAATGCCTAGCCGGCGATGCGTGCGCATGACGCTCAGGCTGGTAATGTGACCGTGAGGAATACCGTCGGATGGTTCCTCCTCCATCTTGGCAATGACGTAGCCGACAATCTTGGGGTAGTCGTAGGGACCTTTGCTCGGGCGAGAGACGTCGACGGCGACGAAGCTGAGCTGCGGCCATGACAGGGCATGGTAGAGGTAGTACTTGAGGAAATAGTTTTCGGGGAGGTTCTCGAGGTTGGCGTGCTGAATCAGCGGCAGGTCCGAGTTGCGCAAAAGTCGAATATCCATGTTGGGCAGACGGGCGAGCGGGCGAGCGGGCGGACGGGAGGTTTGGGGGTGATCTGCGGGACAATGGGACAGCGAGGGCGGGCAAATCTGTCTCGCGAGACAAGCCGGCTCCAAACGTGAATTGGAGTCGTGGAGCTTCGGCTTATTTAGGGGAGGCGAGTGTACGCGCCTCAGTGTCGAATGGAGGTGTCCCGGGTTCGATCGCGAGGCCGCAACTCGAAAGTCAAGGTGGTTAGAAAACAGTAAACGTGGTCGGATGCAAAGGGCAACTAAGGTAAAGGTCAAAAAAGTAATAAAGCTCGCCGATGCGCGTCGCTCCCCCACTACGGGCGTCTACCTATGCGAAAGGTGGAGCCCCGTCCGTCACATCGTGTGCAGGACGGCGGAATACTATAACAAGGGTCGGGAGGAGGAACGTGAGCATGACAGTAATCACACTTTCGAGGCTTGAAGAGTTTCGCCCCGTATGGGTAGTGACTTTGTTAGATGATGATAAATTTGGTGAGTCTGGCGCAGTGCAAGTTGTTGAGTTGCCCCTTCGTCAGAGAGGTTGCAGACAGATCCTTTTGTCAATCACGTACGAAATCGCTTTTGGCCTCTTCAGACACGACCAAAAGAAACTGTTACTTTGTCTTGGCCTACACCGAGAATTTAGGCCGCTTTTTTGGCAGCATTTGTTTAAAAGTTACGGATGGCCGATTGCTGATATCGCGTCTGCCCCGCCAAACCTGTTTGTGGGTGGTGGTGGGGGTGACAAAATATTTCTCCAGCAGCTTCACCCCGACTACGCCTTACTCAACGTCTCACCCCCCCCCCCCTCCTCCGTCTCCATGCGAGACGATGCCTGATCCATTCGACGATGTCTTCACACTTGAAGACCGCTTCTACCGCCAGGGCTACCAGCAAGGACTCGAGGATGGTGAAGCGGCCGGGCGCATCGAAGGCCGCCAGTTTGGCATGAGCACCGGCTTTGACAAATTTCTCGAGAGCGGTCGCCTCGCCAGCCGCGCCCTTGTCTGGGCCAACCGTCTCCCTCCGGCGCAGAGCAGCGCATCGTCTAGCGCAGCGGCGGGAGCTTCGGCCTCGACTAATACGCAGCAGCCCGTGGCGCAGCAGGCCTGCTCCCTACCGCCGCTGGCGGATAACGCCAGGCTCGGCAAGAATATCAAAATGGTATACGCGCTGCTCGAGCCGGAGACGCTATCTACTGCCAACGCAGATGAGGACGTGCAGGACTTTGACGACCGGCTCAAGCGTGCGCAGGGCAAAGCCAAAGTTGTCGAAAAGATGATTGGTTAAGCTCAGTGACGACTAATGAGGTGTGCGGCGTATGGGATTTTTCGGCTTTCAAGTGTATGACTGCGCAGCTAAGAAAATCGATGTTTTCGGATATTTGTATCAAGTTGGCTTTATTGATGTAGCATTATAAAAGAGAATAAGCTTGGCGTCTATGCCCTTTAGTTATATACAATGTTTCTCCCGTCTATTGGAATGATCTGCAAGGGTATCTGCCACGCATTAGCTTCGATCTCGGGTCTTTTTCTTTCTGATTTGACAACTCACCCATCAGGATACGACCGTTCGGTCAGCTTGTACTTGTGCACGTTCCACTCTCCCGAGGATAGTGACTGTCCGCTCGGTAGCGGCGGTAGGCCATTGACAAACAGATCCTTGGCGACATCCTTGGGTGTAGCTTTTGCCAGAGCCTTGGCAAGTCCGGCAGTCTGGCCCTCCTGCTTGGCAGCCACCAGAGCCTTCTCGCCAGCCTCGCCAATGAGCTCAACCTTGGGACTGGCGGCGCTGCCGACAGCGAGCAGGCCCACGACGTCAGCTTGGCTGACGGTGCTGAGCTGTGGGTAGTTGCGTCGGGTATCGCGCTTCCAGTAGGGATTTCCGGCGATATCACCCGCGGGTAGCGTAACAGGGTCCTCAAAGGACGCCGGGTCGTTGGAGCCTGGCGCGGGCAGGCGGTAGTACGGATTCAGCGGCACGCCGTTGGAGCGGTTCGGGTCAATGGCGACGGCCTTGCGGAACGACTCCCAGATGCCAGTTGATTGAAGGGTTTGCTTCTATTCGTAGCCAGGGTGATTAGTATTCGGACAGTGTGTAGTCGCTTGGTTTTCGATGAGCGTGACGCGAGGGTATTTTTGTTTGTGGAGGATCGCAATCGCTGGCGGATCAATTGACAATGACGCCTGGTGAGATGGTGCTTACCTTGGCGATGGAAACGACGCCACCGGCGGCTTTGGCGACCGCATTGGCCGACATGTTGCTGTGTATGGTTTGTTGCTGGAGGGAAGAGTGTCGAGTTGAGCTCTTGTGGTGAGGCCTGGAGTTGCTATTGCGAATGACTGGATTGGCTGGAATTTAGCCGCTCATTTACCGAATCGGCTAGGTACCCGGCAGCAATTCGTCCAAATTTGGACATCTTGTCGGGAGAAGTCAAGCGACGATTTCAGTGCAAAAAAAATGTTTATTCCTCAATTTGGTGCAAGAATCGATTGAGAGAGCGAGACGTGGAAACAGTCTGTCAGTGCCAAGTTTTGTGCGCCTGAAAGCACACGTCCATCAATGGCCTCTCAATGTGGAAGAGGCTTAAACAAGGAAATGCGGGTGTGCTGAGGGCAGGTGGAAAACGAATATTCTGAAGCCGGGAAGTGCAATACCCGAGATCATCTGGTTGTTGTATTGTTTCGCCAGCTACCTGCCCCTTGGTCCGCGCGGCTACTGATTGTCCACTCTGGCTGATAATATATGATAGCTTTGGACATATCCATATTCGTAAACGAATGCATTGAGTTCTTAGCCTGCACCCATAAGGAGCTGCGCGCTGTCGCCTGCTTTGGGATGAAGGATATCCAAACCGGCCTTGAGGTGCACAAGCGAAGATGCTAGATGCCACCTCCCGTCTACGTATGATGTGCGCCGGCGGCATGCCTGCACGGGGAATATCACTTCCTTACCAAGCTAACATGGTGCATCTGATCCCTCCTCTGCAGACGTGCAGACTGCTGTACGTCGACCTACTGTGCAGAAACGCACTCGACGTTAGCTACACGTACTCGTTTCTGTGTTTGCGCAGTCGGTGCTGCCAGAGTGTCTCGCGCGCGTCGGCCGCACCAACCTGACATGGATGGATCTACTTGACTAACCGCACAGAGAACATGCCGTGGGACATGTACACGTGGCTTCAGCTATGTGCCGTGCTGCAGAATTGCAACAGGCTGGTGCAGCTGACGGTGCGACTGGGCCTAACATGCGGCATGCGAGTAAAGAGCAGGCAGGTTTGGTGCTTGATGCGCTGGCGCAGCGCAAGTACCTGGTCAATTTGATCTGGCTTTTGCATGGGCGTAGGTGAGAAGCCTATGAGCTCGCGGCAAAGCGCTGGTATCCGTTTTCGGCTATGTTTGCATTGGATTATGATTTGGCGCGGCTAGACTATACAGGGTGGACGAATTGTGTTTGCCACTCATCCTGGACATGGGTGAGCCCAAGTCGCCCATTTGAAGTACCATCGAAATCTGATGAACTGGTGTTTGTAGTATGCTGAAAATGAATGATTGGTCCGGCACCGAATGTGACAAGCTCGGCGACGACCATGACGTCTTGTTGTTGGTGTACTTGTCATTCATTGTTGTCTCTCTTGATTATGCTCGTCTCTGCAGCCCCGTTAGCGGCGTCTACAGTTCTTTAGCCACAGCATTGCGCACAGTCTGATTCCGAGCTGAGCGGATAGATAGTCGCGTATAGCTGCAGTGCTGTCAATATTTTCTCTTGTTTGGAGAATAAGGCCGATTGTCTGGCATTTACTACATACACAAACAGTACAGTGGCCATGGCGAAAGCGGCCGCTGGGGCCATGAATTTCTACCACGGTCAGGTTTCTGATTGATATATCAATGCGACAGGCTGCTTACTCTTGGGTCCATGAATGCGCAAAAACCTATTTTTGAAAGCAGAAAAAAAAAAAAAAAAAGAAACAACGACGAGGCTGCGCGTAAAACTTGGGGTGTGCCCAATGGGCGCGTTGCAGAGGAATCCAGCCCCCCCTGGAGCGGCTTGGTGCGCGCGCCGGCACCTGACTCGAACCAGCTGATTGACCAAAAAGCTGATCTGCAGCCTGCAGAACCTTGTAAAAGAACACGGCTGGACTGGCTGGACTGGCGGGGATGTAACGGTAGCCGGGGTGAGCAGATTTGGCAGGGCAAGCAGCAGTTTGAAAAAAAGGTTGTGCAAGTGGTAAATAGCGCCGCGGCAACGGTAAAGGTCTCGACTTGGATCTGCGGCCCGTGGATAGATGGGGCTGTACTCCGTACTGTGTGGGATCATGAATGTCAAGTGTTTGCATAACTATTGTTTATATCTGGGGTCATTCTGCATAGTCTTGAAAACATGGCGGCTAGGAATAAAATGGAGGTTACTCTTGAACCCAATCGTGCTTTATTTAATCTCCTCTTGCGCAACTGTCGCGCAAACATGGCAGCCGCAGGCAGGCAGGCTTGATATTGTTCCATAAAGGTTGCGCAAGCTCCATACTTGCATACTTACTCACAGCCTTTTGCTGCCTTCTTTTGCGCAGCAGCCAGAGAATATGACAAGGAAAAAAAATCAGGGCTAAGTGGCAAAGATTGAAGCCAATCACAGTCACATAGCACCTAGAGGGAACCGCATACAGCTCAATCTGGCTGGGCCCCAAGTTTGCTGGCGCAATCTGTCGCACATCCCACACCAGCAGCTCCAGCAGCAGCACCAACCAGTACAGCTCTGCCACCCAAGCTCAAGCTCTGCTCCTCCGTCCTCTTTCTCATTTCATTTCTCTCTCTCCCTCTCTCATTTCTCAACCTTTTTTGCTCCCCTCTTCTGGCCACCGCAGGCTCTCGTCTCTGCTCTTTATTGTCGTATCCTTTCATCCATCGCGTTTTGCGCGTCATTAGCGAAGCGCTCACCCCATTAAATTATCTCGCGCAAAAAACACACACACAATTCTTGTCGCAAATGCCTCCCACGCTTCGCAAGCGCAAGGCGCCTGAGCCCGTGCCTGCTCCTCCTGCCCCGAAAAAGGCCACCGCTGCTCCCAAGAAGGCTGCTGCTGCTGCTGCTGCTGCTGCTGCTGCTGCGCCCAAGAAGACGGCCGCATCCAAGAAAGAGGCTGCGCCCAAGAAGGAAGACACGCCCAAGAAGGAAGACGCGCCCAAGAAGGAAGACGCGCCCAAGAAGGAGGCCGCTGCGAATGCGACTGCGGCTGCTGCTGCTGCTGCTACTGCACCGGCGCCGACCAAGGGCTCTAAGCAGGTTGCTGTCGGCGATGTAGTCGACCTCGACGGCTTTGGCGGCGAGATCGAGACCAATGACGGCAAAAAGACGACGCTCAAGAAGCTCGTCGACGAGAGCGAGTCGGGCGTGGTCCTCTTCACCTACCCCAAGGCTTCTACGCCGGGATGTGAGTGTTTTTTTCCCGCCTTCCCGCCTTTTCCCCCCGCGGCCGAACGCGACGCGCGCGTTCGCGTGCATGCTGTGCGTGCCCAACGCCCACGCAGCCATCGTCCGCATTTTTATTTTCTTCTTCCCAAAACAGTTGTAGTAAAAGAAACTGACACCGTAGCTTCAAATAAGGCACAAAGCAAGTCTGCTTCTTCCGCGATGACTACGCGCCCCTCACCGCTGGAGGGCTCGCCATCTACGGCCTGAGCGCCGACTCGCCCAAGGCCAACACCGCCTTTCAGACTAAGCAGAAGCTGCAGTATCCGCTGCTGTGCGACGCAGACTCTACTCTGATTGGCGCTATTGGCCTCAAGAAGAGCCCAAAGGGAACGCAGCGCGGCGTGTTTGTCATTGACAAGGCGGGCAAAGTGCTTGTTGCGGAGGCCGGCAGCCCCCAGGGCACCGTGGATCGCGTCAAGGCGCTCGTCGAAGAGCTTGACAAATAAAAAAAGCTGTTTTTTTTCTTCGGCACTCATATGGGGAGTTATTGGGGGGCCATCAGATCATCTGGGGACTGGGGGGTTGTACATGGGACGCGATGTGAAGATATGATTTGATGGACAAGGAGGAACACTGAGATTTTGTAGGAACCTTTTATGAAGTAGCGCTTGGTTAGTCCGGGGTGGTAACCGAGCATATCTAGCATTCTCTTCACCGACTTGTATTATCACGAGAGGAATAGCCAACTGTTTTTTTTTCTTTTTGGAGCAGCATGCATTATTCATATTGGTCCGTGTCCCCGCTCCATATGCCAAACGTATCGTTTTCCCGACGAATATGCTACTCCATCACTACGTCTTTTCAACTAGAGAATCTGGCATTGTGCCTGTTTTGCTCATCAGATGTGGCCTCTGAAAGCAAGTGCATAGAAGTTCTATCAGTGCCCTTTGGCTCATACTCGCCCGCGAAGCGCTTACATCAAGACATCAATCAACCAGAGTGGTCAATCGAATAAGAAAGGAGCTTGAGCCAAATTTCCTGAAAAAGTGCTCGAGTTTTAGAAAGAGGGAGACTAACCAGAAACCAGAAGAGGACTCACTGTGATAGTAGGAGAACAGAGCAAAGCATACTTGGCTACTCCCGGGTGCCACTGGTGCAAGTGACACCGTCAAAGGCCCGAGGGTTACACTGTGTATCGTGTGAGTATCATATTTCCCCCCCAAAAAAGAACCGCAGCGCATACGTACATCCTACACGAACAAGTCAGCAGACCGCGCTGCGTTATCAGTTCTGATCCGGGCGTGCGTGTCCAGTATCCTACCTTGGCTTTCTACAAAGTCATGAGAAATATGTTAGCTTCAGCTTTGTTTTTGTGCAAATCCCCCCAAGTAGTTTTCTTGTTCAAAGCAAAACGAAAAAAAAAAGACTTGAAAACGTACCGCAAGTTCGCAAGCGTTGCCATACACGACCCCGTTGGTGCACTTGATGGGGTCGTATTCGGCAGTGCAAAAACCGCCACACTTTTGCTGCTCCATGGGCATGGAGCTGGCCACCGTGACCACGGCAAAGATGACAGCAACGAACTTCATTATAAATCAGTGTAATGATGTTTGTTTTGAAAAGAAAGAAAAAAAAGTTGTTCTGTCAACGGACAAGAGAAAAAAAAGGGGAAGCCAAGAGCTAATTCCCCAGCTTGTTTGCCTGGCAGGGGGGGACGTCTTTATACATGTCTCACAGTCTCAGTGATGAACCAGTCGAGCAAGCGCTACTGGCAAAAAGCGTCAGGGTCCCATCATTCGTTTCATATCAGGCAATAACCGCCGTGAAGAAGCCTTCCTCTATTATAGCCCCCCTCGATGGAGACTTTTCTCGGTGATATTGGTGAGAAAAAAAAACCTGCTCACGCCTTCACGCCTTGTTGCGGCTCAGCGCCGGCCGGTGCGTTCAGGCTATTGCCTGTAGGGCTGGCGCCACTGGGTAATGTGATAGGCAGAGCACTTTAAAGTCTGCACTGCATAGATGAAGTATTGATAGTTAAAAACAGTATTAACAGGCGAGGATTGTCGGTGGTGTATAGCAAATACTTCGCTTCTTATTACCTCATTTCTGGATTCTACTACAGCCTGGTGACGCCATCATGAGCCAGCGTTGTAGACGGCCTCCCGTGAAAATCCTGGATGGATATTCGATTGGCTTTCTATGAATCATATCATGCTACCTGGATAAGCGCCTTGCTAAACAAGCAGACAGGCAGGCAGACAAGCAGGCAGACAAGCAGGCAGACAAGCAGGCAGGAGGCTCAAAGTAAATATTCTTATTTTCATTTCGCAGCTTATATATACATGTTCTCCTCTTCTACGCCCTTATCCTGCCTCCATACTATATCACAATCGCCGATAACAAAAAATCGAGGGAACAAGTACAGCCAGTTAGAAAGAAGAAACCCCATGCCTAGTAAAATCAGTTACGTAAATGCCAAGATACCTTGCCCGGGGGTCTCCCTGTTCACATGAACCCGCCAGGACATTCCCAAACTAACAAAAAGGGTTCCATACTTTACAGTACTCTGCTGCCAGCTGAGCTTTTCGCTTGTAGAGGGTATAAGAATCGGCATAGCCACGTCAAGGTCAATGTCTCCTTGCGTAGATGTGCTCAGCCTATTGTGGTCATTGCTCCAGAACCAGCACGGGATTCGCCATCTTAGAAGTGTTCGAGTGAGAGCCCCAAGCCCGCGCGACCTTGTGCGCGAGCGTGTCGCAGTTCACGCATGACAAACTCATAGGTAAGCATCGTTACCGTTGCCGCGGGTACCGCACGCATCATGTTCGTTCCAAGACCTGCATAAAATGCTCGCCAGCCTTCTTCCCGTAGGATGGTGCGGAAGGTCATGATAATGCCCCTGTATTTTGGCGTATAGTTCGAGTTGGCGTTGACTTGTCCTGAGGCGCCTGGTGCAGTAACGCCTAGACCTTGCAAGTACTGCTCGCCCGCTACCGGCCGTCGTTGCGTCTGCAGTCTTGTCCGGATTACCTCGTGCGGGTAGGTCGCGCTGCTGGCTAGTATTTTGGACAAGATGGATGCGGACAATATGCCGGACCAGTGTGCCTCCGCACCAGGAGCCTCCGCCTCGCCCATACCCTGGCCGGTAAACTTGGTCTTGAGGAATTCGTATGTTGGGAATTGCACTGCCACATGGGTCAGGCCGAGAAGGGCAGGCGTCAAGCCCGAGTAAAAGGAAAGCAAGCCTTCGGAGCTATACATTTTACGGGCGGCATCAAGCGTTGAACGGTAGTGCCAAGGGGTTTGAAGCGTTGGCCGCGCGGTTGGCGTGTTGCCGGGCCTCGGGTGGTCGTTGCGGGGGGCGTTGGGGTTGCTCTGCGACATAAGTCGTGTCTTGATGACCCAGATCGGATTGGTAGCAACGGTGCTACTGGCTCCTGCGATGATTGAGGACCAGAAGTTTATGAGATGGACATTGTCTGATTCGCTGTTAGTAGGAGTTCAAGCTGGTAGCAGTGAGAATGCTTACGATGATAATCGGCTAAATAGACCTTGGACTTGTTGTATACTGTGAACCAAACTGCCCAGGTCGGGAGATAGCCGAGGACAATCGGACCCAGCCCGCGATACATTCCACGAAGACCCTCTTCCCGCCAAATCACGCTTGCCGTGCCAACCAGGCCATTATACATGCGCGAGTGTCCGGCCTTGACGGCGGCCTGCGCCTGAAGCTTCGTCTTGATAACGTCGAGCGGGCAAGTAACCACGCCCGAAGTAAAACCGCCGAGCGCGCCTGCGATAGCGTTAAACTGCGACTCCGAAGCTCTAGCCGCCCACCTTTGTAGTGGGGAGAGCCCCTCGGCATGTTGTCGGCTCATGACGGGCTGTGCGGAGGTGTATGGGGATGCCGCATGCTCTGCGGTCGGGAGGGGCCGGGGTCGCGGCTGTTGTTCGTGAGACATGCCAAGAGGGGTAAAAGTAGCGACGCGAATAGGCGGCTAGTACTTTGGCAGTCGACGCACCTTGCGCAGGCCGTTTCGGGTGATGAATCGATCGAGGGCTATAGCACACCGTCTCCGAGGGCTTCGACGCGGGCTAGGAGGACGTCGAAGGAGCCTCGCGGGACGGTGCGTCGGCGAAGAGTGGCGGGGCGTCGAATTAAAAAGAAATGTTGTCGAAGCCTGCGTCGAGATGAATGCAACCGAAAATAGTGTCTGGCGGTAACGGGTATGCTCGCATGTGAAATGGTACGACAAGTTGTTGTCCGAGCTTCGGCTGCTGCGGGGGAGCAAACGCCTCTCTGTGGCAGCTTTTTTTTGGCCCGTGGCGGCTTCGGTAATCGTAAGAGCCTAGCGACAGTAACAGGCCATTGATGGCGGCCCTGCAGGCAAGAATCGGCAAGGACTGATACAATCGAGAAATCGCTGGACTCAATTACGGGTGTGGGTAGGCGGCGAAAGAGTCGGTGATGGGTTGCTGGAGGAAAGTGTGGGAGGGAAGTGGGAAAGGTGACCAGAGTCGAGAGCTTATCGACTGTGGGTAGGTAAGCGTGGTAAGGTAGTGAGGGTGGAACTGCCAACGGAACAAGGCGGGCGGCTAACCAGCAGGTGTTAAAGCCTTGGTCGACATTTATTAGCCGGGAAATGTCAAATTTGTTTATCAAGATAATGATCTGCCAACGTGGTGAAATGCGCATTTCCATTCCGTGATTATGAGTGTCGAAAATCCGCACTTGCAACTCCGAACTCGTGCTCCTACATCGGGGCTGGTGATGTCACAACCCCTGCATACCTCAAAGGGGCATCAGATTAACGTGATGTAGTATGACTGCATAAAATTTTTCAGAATCTTGAGTAGCATCTCTGATAAATTATGGATGAATTCACCCGTCCCATATCACATTCACCATAGCTCTGCCAAAACAAGCCCCATCGTCACTGTCGTTCGAAAGCGCAATGCTTATTCGAAAGCTGAGACATTCGCATGCGCCAACACAAGTCAAAGGAGGGTTTGTCCCAACAAGAGCGCGTTCCTCGACCATAGAAATAACAAACCCTGCCCGACCATCTCTCATAGCCCAAAGTACGTCAGCGCGAAAGACACTATGCCTGGCAACATTTGTACCGTCCAGATCTTCCTCGTCGCCGTCGCGCCGCCGTACGCACCAGCGATCACGACAGTGGACAAGAAAAACAGCTTCAGCTGATGCGCAAAACCCGGCGATGGGTGCAGCAGGCTCCAGGCCAAGCCGGCCGCAAGGAAACCGTTGTAGAGCCCTTGATTGGCGGCGAGCGCCTTGCTCTTTTCCGCAAACTCTTTGTCGAGCTTGAACGTCCTGAGACCACGAGGCGTCGTCCAGAGAAACATTTCCAGCACGAGAATGTAGACGTGCTCGGCTGCCACGAGACCGGTAGCGATTTGGGAGAGGGCGACCATGTTCGTGCCTGTAGCGATCTGCTTTTGATGGCTTTTTATTCGACAAAAACTGCGAAGATTTTGAATCAGCGCGAATGTGTAGATGTGTAAGAAGTCGACTGAGTCTACAAGAACAGAAGGCGATATTGACTTTTGGCACCCGTCGGAGTTTAATCGAGATATGCTAAGCAGGCCGACTTCTGCTATCCATTGCCGGACTGACTCTCCGCTTTGGTTGCGTCTTACACTCAAGTCTTGGCCCTGGTGGCGGAGTGGTTAACCGTTGCAGGCAGCCTTCGTCGAGTCCACCACGTAAGGTGGCTGGTTCGAATCCAGCTAGGGTCGCAATTTCTAACCCCATGTACCCCCGTCGTCCAAGTCCTCAACAACGTTTACCATCTGCGCGTCCCGGTTTTTTTTTTTTTTTTTTCGAGATATATGTCTATAATGTTGTACATTATTTCTTATAACGACGGCATAGAATTAGCTACGTTAAGTAAGCTAGGCCAATATTTATTAGCGTTAACAGAGGCGACTAATGTTATCGTAGAGAAGTCGAGGAGTGTGCTAAAGTATAAAGCATAAAAGCTTTGACGAAGCTCGTTTCTCTTCGGGTCAGGCCACACCAAATGCCAAATGTCAATGATATCGACTGCGAATAATACCTAAAGTTTAAAGGAGGAATAATTATACAATTAAGCAGATATCGTAAGAGCCGATTTAGGCATCTGTATTAAAACCTTTGCCGCCGCCGCCATTACCGAGCCATACTCCTCAAATAAGCACAGAGCTCATATAGAATCCCATAAAACTCTTAATCTAGCTTCGCTATACTAAGTAGTGACTAGATGCCAATTCCGAAGCAATTAGCGTAAAAGGTGGCAGTCGCACTCCAGTCAGAAAAGACGCCAAAAACGCCGACCTGCTGCCAGAGAACGTCGAGGACAGTGTAGATGTCGCCATCCGTTCTAAGGAGGCCCTTGACGCTATCGTAGTAGTAGTCGCCCTCGGCCTTGATCTGGGCCACGGGCGGCGAGCGATCTAGCGACCAGGTGATGATCTGGAGGCCGAGCTCCTTGGCCTTGAGCGCGTACCTGCTGGGGACAATCTTGTCGCCGTCAGCCTCGACGAGAAAGCCGATTGGCGGCGCGATGATCCTGAGGCCTTCCTGGGCGTACGTGGTGAGGCTGTCAATGGACGCCTCCACGGTTCCGGGCCCGCCAGTCGGGTCCAGAAAGATGGCTTGCTGGCCGAATGCGGGCTCGTGCTTAAGCATGTACTGGATGTCTGAGTAGAGGAAGCTCTGTATGAAGACGTCGGCGGGCGCAACGCCGTTGGCCTTGAGGGTGTCGATCATCTGCTGGGCGAACATCTCCTGCGTATAGTTGCCCTGGAAGGGCATAGGGATCATAGGGGTCTTGATCTCGGTGGTGAACTTGAGGCCGAGGGAGCCAACGAGTGTGATGTACTCCTGTAGCGTCATAACCTGGGCACAGCTGCCATACAGGTCAGAGCGCCAGGACAGAGTGCCGTGGAGGTAATCCTCAGGCGTGGTGGCTGAGGCGTTAAAGCCGTCCATCTTGGCGCATAGCGATTTAAACTCGGCAATGGTAAGGTCGCTGGTGCAGCATTCGGCCGCGGCAGGCTGGCTACCGTTATTAGTCGCAGGCCGGAACGGCGTCTTACACTTGGCGTTGAGTTCAGGTATGGTGACAATGTTCGTGGTGGTGTGTAGGTCGCACTGGCTGTGGCGGCAAACTAGAACGCGGTCCTTGGTAAAGCTCACGTCACACTCCTGGATGCCGGCGCCCATACGCGCGCCTGCCATGAGGGACTCGCGTGACTCCTCGGGGATCAGTAGTGTACCGCCGCCGCGGTGCCCGAGGGACCAGGTGCTGGACTTCATCTCCATCTCGGTACACGACGCCAGCTTGTCCTTGAGAGGGCCGGGGCTGAGGCTGTCAACTAGATAGTACGGCCGTGGGCCGAGCTGAACCTTTTTGATGGGCTGGACAGCCCACGGCGAGACGGGCACGGCAGAGACGGGCACGGCAGAGACCTGGCCAATGGCCACAAATGTTGCTAGGAGGGCATTGGTGACGTGCATTGCGAGTTTTGTCTATGCCTCGCTGGCTGATAAGGGACAAGTGTGGCCGGTTTCTAGCTTTGAGAAATCTCGCGCAGACGGGAGGGCAACCTCCCAGCTACTTATTTGCGTGAGCGATCCGCCGATGACGGCTCGATTATATATGCATTTCTAATTAGTCGGCAAGACACGAGCATGGATGCAACCGGAACAGGGCCAGACCCCGTGAAAAAGGCTTGACGGATTTGGGGTCGGTTGGGGTCGGTCAAGCTTTGCAGTTTCGGGCGGAACTTCCGATCCAGCGTGGGCACCGCATCTGGTTTACTTGTTACTTTTGGACAGCAGGAGCCGATCCTATGGGCAACAGAATGCCGGTAAAAGACCTCTTGCAAGATGGCCGCGGCGACTTAATCGTGGCCATGCTGGCTTCAATCCGTCCTGTCCGAGGTTAAATGCGAAAGGCAAGGCCAATCTCTTCCTCAAGCCCTGGAGCTTGAAATTTGTCTCTGAGCAGGCAGCCAGGTCGTATATTTTTTTTTCTTTCTTTTTCTTCAGACACTGTCTTTGGATAAGTCAGCTCATGCATTATTTCCCCTGGTACATGAGCCCTGCCGGCCTTGCGGCCCGGCGTGGCTCAAAGTCAGAAAAGAATGCCGCCTGAGACCGGGCCAGTTATCTATACTAGTGGCTTTCATCTCATTTCTCTTAAAATGCTTAGTGCCATACCATGATAATATTTGAAAAATCTTAGACAAAGTGCTGAGAAAATACCACGGAAGCTACCGACCCGCCTGGAAAATCGCAATCTGTGAAGCCAGAGCGATTTTGCAGCGGGCTTTTCTTGTAAGCTATTCACTTTTGCTGCCATGCAGTCCCTAGTTCGGTCAAGACATTGGCGACCCTTTGTTATACTTGACTATCGCCTTGTATAACGACCGTAGTAAATAATTTATTCAAAAATCAAATTGAATGAAACGGTTCATCCTATTGCTAGCTTACCCTTCCTTATTTTCCTTGTTTCAGCCTGACTAGAATGCAATGGTCATCTACATCTTCACCCTGTTCCCGAAGAGCAATGCCCTGAGTATTCCTCCCTCCCTCTCCACCAGCTCAGACGGCGGCCCGGCCTCTACCAGCTTTCCCCCATGCATGGCCAGGACCACGTCGCTGTCCATGATGGTATCTAACCGATGTGCAACAGTGATTACGGTATACTCACCGAATTCCTCACGTAGAATTTTCTGCATCAGCCCGTCCGTCTCGGCGTCGACACTACTCGTCGCCTCATCGAGCAGCACGACTCGTCCACGTGTACGGCGCATCAAGAGTGCCCGTGCGAGCGAGAAGAGCTGTTCTTGGCCCTGAGATAGCGGGACCGAATCCATGGTCAAGTCGAGAATCGCTGCCGCCGATACGCTGACGGACTCGTCATAGGGCAGTTGTTCCACACCGTCGGCTTCGACACTCTGAGTCAAAGGAGATTGTTTCCGTGTATCGTCGTCAAGCAATACTGAGGAGATCTCACTACAGGTTCCTCTGTCTTTCCGTGCGAGTAGTACCTGCCACAGGCCAACACGTTGAAGAACACGAACCATCTCCTCTTCCGACAGATTGGTGGCTGCAATGTCCAGGTTCTGCCGAACAGTATCAGTCTTGACCAACATCGGATCCTGAGGCACCGTAATGAATCGCGCGCGCATAGCATTCCGCGACAAGTCGCAAATATCCAACCCGTCCACACACATCTTGCCAGGCCCTTGCAGCTCGACAAGACGCAGTAGAGTGAGCAGTAGTGATGACTTGCCGCTACCCGTGCGGCCCACGACGCCAACCTTGGTTCCTGGTGCAAGGTTCAGGTTCACACCGTCGAGTGCAAGCACGGAGTTGTCGTAGCTCGCCGAGACGTTTACAAAGTCCACTGCGCCGTGGGCGGGCCACCCTGCCGGCGGCTGCGAATACTGGCCGGGTTCCTCCTCCGGCAGGACGCTCTGCTCAAATTCATGCACGCGCGATATGGCCCCCAGAGACGTCTCAAGCCTGGTCCAGGCGCTGACCAGCCGAAGAATGTACCGGTTGGCTTGCAGGACCACGTTGAGAGCGAGGCCAATCTGCCCGCCCGTTGTGGTGCCTTTGAGAACAACACCAAGGCCAATAATGCAAATGGCAAGACCCGGGACGATGAGGTCTAGAACCAAGTCTAGCCATCGCTGCACGCAGGTGAGCATGTAATCCGGGCGCAGCGATAGATCCAACTTTTGCGCATTGTCCCTACTAAAAGCCTGTTGCCAGCCAAACGCGCGAATCGTCGCGACACCTTCCAACGTCTCTAGAAAACTGCTATTAACAAGAGCGCGAGCCTCCAGATCAATAGCGCGTAGCTGTCGAGAAGTCGTCAAGTATACCTTTTGAATCAAGTATACCGCTAAAATAGTAAATGGCAACGTGATGACAATAAAGGGCTGGACGATGCACAATAAGATGCATTGCGACAATAGCAAGGATATGGCCTGAAAGACTTGGAATAGGGCAAACGGAAGTGATCGATCAATCATTCTTATATCGCTGCTAAAGCGGTTGAGCGTGATTCCTGTGTCCGTCGTTGCGAAGTAGGTCTGTGGCGCATGCATCACGGTGCGGAGGAGTCGATCGTGCAGGGTGTTGCCGGAATGCGGCGCAATGACTAGAAATACGGTCGCAATAGCCGCTGCGACTGACGCAAATGCACCCAAGGTAAGGAGAAAGTAGATGCCGGTATAGAACCACATGTACATGCCACCGCTCTCTCCCATCCACTTGAGCCAGTATGGGATGGTGCCGACGAATATGGCGTTGAGTGTCAAAAAGACGACGAGAAGTAGCAACCGAGAGACACCAATGGCACTGAAGTAGTATTCTGGTTTAAAGTTAGCTGTACGGCTTCGAGTGTTTGGCTTGTCTTGGAGGCGAGGGCACTTACTGTATAGTGTGAAGTCGCCTGTCGTGCGGGTAGTTCGGTGTACGTCGGACTTCTGGGGTCCTTGATGGACTTTGTCCCTAGTTTCCGTGCGATCCCGCGTTGGGACTTCGGCCTCCTCAGTGTCATGTCTCAAGACAACTTTGCTGGTATAGCCGGTTCCAGCTCGAAGGACATTCCATGTACCCTGCTCAGCGACGCCGCCCTTTCCATCGAGAATAATGATGTGATCGACCAGCGGCAAATATTGCACTGCAGCAGAGATTGTCAGAATACGTGGCCAGCCAACTTGTTCACTAGTCTTACTCGTATGAGTGATGAGTACCACGGTGGTACCAAGCTCCTTGAACAGACCCTTTGGACCAAAGAGGTTATTGGTAATGTGACGCTGCGTAGATGCGTCTAGCGCAGAGAGTGTATCGTCGAGGATAATAAGATTTTCACGGGCGAAGATAGCTCGTGCTAGGGCCTACCAGTAGCCAGAATTAATACAAAACGTTTTCTCTTGACAGTGAAATATGTACTCACAATTCGCTGCTTTTGTCCCCCAGAAAGGGTGATGCCGCGGCTACCAATCACTGTTTGATCTCCGTCCGGCATCCGAGCGAAATCCTCCTCGAGATCACAAGCATGCACAACTCTCCTGTACCACGCCGCGTCAAATGTCCTGCGGCCATGACATGGGCCACAGATGACTTCTTTAGCGGTGCCATTCACCAACCAGGCTGCTTGCGCACAATACGCCACAGTTCTGTGAGCAGTCTGGATAACGCCAGAGTCCTGCGATAGCTCGCCCAGCAAAGCCTTGGCAAGACTCGTCTTTCCGGCTCCAATAGATCCAGAGATGACAACTAGATCCCCCCGCTTCCACACTGTGCTGATGTTCTTCAGTACAAGATCCGCCGTTGAGGCTGGCCGGATGCTGACATTGTCGAGCTTCACGGCCGTCTTGTCGGTGGGTGCACCAGGCAGCGCAGACACTGGACCTTGGCCACTCACGGAGGTTATGGTCTCAATGAACTGTCGCCTATCTTCTCGGCTGGGGATCATGAGGTAAGTTTGGATTCGATCAAAGGATGCAAGAACGGATGCGACTTCGGGCAGGATCCCGAGGAGATTGTTCGCCGGCGAGGCTACAATGTCGATGATGGCAAGTGATGTAAAAACCAGTTCTGTGTCGACATGCTTGGCGCCAAGAATCTGAGCCTGAACTGCGTAGAAGATGAGGGTGATGGCTGGGCTAAAGAGATGCAGGGCAACCGCTGGAAAAGGAGGATTTCAGTACATCAGAGAGCAGGAATCGGAATCAGAGGCAGACCCCACTTACAGCTTGTAAAAAACGCCAGCAGAAGCCGATAAAAAGCAGCATATTTCTCAATCTCGTGCGTCCTGGCGCCTCGAATCCTGGCCTTCATTCTTTCCACGAGGCCCATCATCTTGATATTCTTCATCGAGTCAAGCACGGCTTTCGTGGTAGATATTCGACTCTGCGTCGCTCTACTGAACGCCATTTGCCGGTCGGCAAGATTCGCGGTGATGAACTTGACGATCCAGGAAGTGCCTATTGAATGACAGGACAAGCGATTCAGTTAGCATGGCTAAAATATCCCTTCCACCGTGACTGGACAAAATGAAAAGGAACCTACAAAAGACCACAACGACTGGAAAAACGCACACCCAGCCGAGCTCTTTTGCCAACAAGTACATTCCGATACAAACTTCCAGAAACTGAGACCAAAGGTCATGGAAAAGATCCCAACAGCCTGCCGCGCTTTCTGCATCATTGATCATGAGTGCCACGGCGGCGGATTCATCAAAAGTGCCATCCTTTACTGTCAGGCAATCGTTGTAAATGACTCCGACAAGCGCCATGCGCTCCACGAGGTTGACCCGGGCAAGTGAACGGACGTATGCGCCATTGCACACCTAAATTAAGAGTTTTAAAATCAGGGGATAAAAGGCGTGAATCTTTCATCAAGTTTGTAATGTCTGGCACATACCGGCATGCCCGTGTAAATGATAAGTGTGAATAAAATCAAGCAAAAAGCTTCATTTCTGTTCTCAAATGGTAACAACTCCTCGCTGAAAAAGATGATGGCACGGCTGATAAGAAGGGGTTGGCAGCAGCGCAGTATGGTGAAGAGAAGACGAGGAATGAAGACGTATATGTTGGGTCGCCAACAACTCTTAAGCAACGCTTGCATGAGAGCATGCCTACTTTGGGAATTCCCTGCCATGCGTTAGCACACAACCTCTGTGACTTTAAAGACGAGTCGAACTTGTCGTACTTTTGCTTTCCCACTCTTGCTGCATGACGTTGCGTATTTTCATCGCGTCGAGTGACTTGTTCAGCGACGGCATATCGGCGAGTGAGAGAGCCTTGGAATAGCCAGTCTTGAGAAATTTGTTTACCCACCAGAAGAAAAGAACTCCAAAGAACCCCGAAGTCTCTTCCAATGGGAGCCTATCGTAAGGCTTGCGGAGGATGGACCGCTTGGTCTGGCTCTCCGAGATGAAAAGCAACAGCCTGCCTGCAAAGATGGCGCAAGAGAGGCCCCATGTGATGCACAAATTCCAGGCTACCAACTGCAGACCTGCAGTAATACCCTTACTGAAGATTACAAAGAAAAAATAGGTGGTCAAGACGGTAGAAGGTCCGGTGTTTCGTCCATGCTCAAGAAACGAGAGAACGCATACTACCGCGTCGGCGAGCACAAAAAGCAGATGCTGTAGCGAGGTAATCCACGATGCATGTTCCAAGGATGCGTAAACAAGGCTGATAAGTTGAAGAATACAGATTGCGATGGCTATAGGCTACACATGGCCATGTTAGCGTCACTGTGTTCTTGAATTCAGCCGGATATGGCTGCCTACGATCTTGAAGTAGAGTCGACGGTTGGGAAGCACGACAAGTTTGGCGCTTCGTAGCAGGGCGATGCGAAACGGGGCAGCAAGGAGGAGCCAAGCAGCCGGTCCGAAATGAAAGACTCCATGGATAAGGGCTTCTACTTGTGCATTACTTGACAGACGCCCTCGTGCCGGACGTGAAACATCGTCAGGACGACAAAGCTGCTCAGACCAGCCCGGTAGTGCGGCCAACACCAGCGACCGCATCGCACTTGGGCTGGAGCCGATGCAACGGTAGGAGTAGAGTGATGCGTATCTTGCAGAAATATGGCAAATAAACGGTTTTGATGTGACTTTCTCGGCTCAAGCAGTCAAGAAATACTTCTTGTTCTGTTGCCTGCTTTCTTTGTTTTAAAGAAAGAGGCTGCCCGACAGTTGGACCAACCACTCTGAACCTCCCGCCAAAGGATTTACGCCACACACCCACTAGCCTGCTAGTAGGTGTTGTAGGAAATCCCGGCCAAAGTGCCATCACAACCACACATCACAAAGTAAAATGAAAGAAGATGACGGAGTAGTGCTCCGTGGACGAGCCGGTTTTGCTACGTGAACGATGGCCCTTGGTACTTCTGATTTGGTGGAACTACCTATCTGCAAAGACCAAGCTCACCAGCCTGTCGTCGGCATAAAAGTACTACACTATTTGCACAATAATATTAGATATGTTCTTGGGAAAACTAGGACAAATTCCTTAATCAACAACTTTCCCAGAGTTCTTTTCTTATCAAGTAACTAGCGTGAGCTTTATATCAAAATTTAGATGCGAGCTTATTGCAAAGTATAATAAAGAAGAAAGGTACTTAATATATAGTGTGGAGGCCTGCAAATCAGAAGTACTGGGTCGTCCACGTAGCACTACTCAAAACAGCAGCGCCCTGGAATATGATCGACCAAAATCATGATGAAATTGATTCGTGATGCAAATTACAGACATAAAATAAATTGTAAGGACCAGTTTGAACTACGTGCAGCTGATCACTCCCGGTAGCTCACGTGACATCCCGACCTCTTCCAGTGGCCTGAGCCAAGGCAAATCCAACACAGCCGCGCCGGCCAATCACGGTGCTGCTGATGACCCGTCGTCTTTCCCTGCGCGCTATTTGGCAAAACCGGCCGAAACGAACCCATCTTGATCCTGCCTCACCACTCAGTCAACCCACGATAGCCTCCCCCCCCGGTCCAACGACGACAATCATGGTCTCTCTCGCCCCCTTTGTGCTGCGCCGCCCGTGGCTCACCAAGATGCTGATGCCCGCCGCGAGCTGGTACGCCAACGCCGCCGGCTACCGCAAGCTGGGCCTGAGGTACGAATTCTTTGGTTCTTTTTTCTTGGCGAAGAATCCCCCGACTTCCGTGAATGACGAATCCGCAAATGTCGACGAGCGTCACAACAAACCCGCGTCGAATTGAAACAATGAAGCCCATTTTTTTTGTTGCCAGCTGGCTCAATTGGGGGAAATGCTGCATACTTCTGCCCAGCTCCTGACTTGCGATGAGCAGGCCGCGCTGGGGAGGAGTCAGCTCAGCGCCACCCATCGCAATTCGGGGCTTTTCGCCCCCCAATTGCATTTTTTTCGAGTCTCTACGAACTTATATCACGATCAATTACCGACAAAAGACGCTCTCGATATTGACATTGCGTCATTCACGAAGCCAATGGGACTCGCCCTACTCATTCCGAGCCGCATGCTAACTAGACATCAAAAACATTAGATTCGACGACCTTCTCGAGGAGGAGCGTGAGGCCGTTCAAATCGCAATCAAGCGCCTATCCAGCCAGGAGTCCTACGATCGCATCTACCGCATCCGTCGCGCCACTCAGTGCAGCTACCAGCACAAGCTACTACCCAAGGAGGACTGGACCAAGCCCGAGGATGTAAGGACCCCCGGCTCCTCCCTTCTTCTCTTTTCAAACCAAGTAAAATCGAGGAAAGAAAAGGATACTGACCGGCGCGGAACAGGACACACCGCATCTCCGCAACCTTGTCGCTCAGGTCGAGGCTGAGCTCGCCGAAAAGGATGCTCTTGACTCCATGACCGTCATCAAGAAGCACTAAGTTTTTTCTTTTCGATAACCCGAGCGGGTGACACAAGTCTTGCTTATATGGGAAGCGAGAGAGAAAATAAATTCGAAAAAGAAAAGGGCCCGACAAGTGGGAGCAAAACATGAATTAGTTTCAAGCCCTACTTTGGGTCCTGTGTATCCTATGTATAGACAGCTGGGTTCTGGAAATAAGACCGTGCTCTTTCTGCGTCCATTGAAGAAAAGAAGCCAATTCTCTTTTGTTGCGTTTGACTCTCTGCATCCAAATCTTGATGACAAATGACTGCTTGATTTGCTACTTTCTTGTAGCCTACTTGAATGTCGCTCCGAATTTGCCTCATGCATCACGCCCAACAGACAGGTTGCGTCAAACATCACAAGGGAATATACGTGCTCACCACCTCTATTACTTCTCTGCATGCCGTACGCCCATAACACACACACCTGACCGAACGTACATACAAATCGTCCCTACATCGTCTCCTAGTTTCCCACGGACCCCAATTCCAGCCAGTGTATTAAACTAGCATTTCCGCTCGCCAACTGTCTCAAATAGAGGACCTCTAACTCCAATACTACTTCACTTGTCCATTTTCTTTCCCATTTCGTTATCGAGAGGCCGGGAAGCGCTGCATGCAGTTAGTCCCGCGGGGGGGGGGGTGTACATTCGATCCCAGCGTCTTCTAGTGGCCCGTCTCTGCAAACCAAAGTCTTCCTTTTTCGTTACACAAGTACAATTGCACAGAAGCCTGTCCCTGTCGTGCCAACTCTGAGCTTTCAGGTACGCTGGTAGAACAAGATGTACGCGACCTTGTTGTCCTTGATGCCGTCCTTCACGTACTTATCCTTGCTGTTCCCGTTGGTGGCGCCATTGACAACGCTGCTCCACCGCTTCCCACCGCTTCCCGCAGAAGCGGTCACCTGATTCCAACCTTCCTCGTTACCCTCATCTTCATCATTTATGGCGCCAAAGGGGTTGTTGGTGCTGGATTGACTATTGTCCTTGCGAACGTCCTTGATCTGCTCCTCCGAGCCACCCTTGGCAACATCCTCGCTGCGGAGACGGTGCAAGACCGTGTCATCAAGGCGCAGCCATTCACGGCCGTCCTGACGACGAACATCCGCGGTATAGTGACCCCCACTGGCGTTCTTTCCGTGATGGTAAATGACACTGATGAGCTTGTATTTAGGCAGAGCGCCAACGCCCAAAGATTGACGTGACTGGCGAGAGAGAGCTTCGCGAGGGATCTCCAAATCAAGAGGGTATCCGACATTCTTCCAAATCTTGGTTGTACCACCTTCAGCATCAAACTGGAAGCGCTTCAGGTGCAGAATCAGAACAGGAGGCAGAGTCTCGATAAAAACCTGCTTTGTCGCAGTAATATCCTTGCCACGAGGCGAGTTGAAGTCGCCCTGTAAACGCTCGGGGCGGGTGAGGCCACGAAGTGCGTCCACAACATTCCTAATCTCGGGCGAGCCGATGTCAAGCTGGAGTGGCTGGTATGGCTCCGTAGTAATGGAGTCCTTCAAACCGGGAACGCGGAACTCGGACCGTAGGAGACCGCCGAAAACCTTGGTAACAGGGGTAGATGTGTTGGATCCCGAAGAGCGTGTGACGGCAGCACGCTGCTTGCGACCAACCTCGAGCCAGTCGCCGCTGGGGTCGGTGGAACCGTCTACTGACGCGGTCTCGGAGCCGGCAGCTTGGCTGGCAGTTTGCGATACGTTGTTCATAACATTCGTGCATTCATCATCGAGCGATTGGAGTAGGAAGCCAAGGAATTCCTCGGCGTCCTGTTGATGACCCCGACGCATGCTGGCGAATCGTGGGAGCTGTCTTATAGCCTCGTATACAAATTCGGGGGTAAACGGTTCGCCGTAGCGCTCAATCTCCTCGCCACGGATCGACTTTCGCAGCTGCTCATTGGTCGGCGCCGACTTCAGTACTCGGTACTCGTGCATGAACATGATCATGGCGTCTAGGAGAGGCGTCTCACTTTTGAAGCTGTGAGCGGCACGTTTGCTGATCTGGTCGAGGAAGTCGTAGAACGGAGAACAAAACATGAGGACCTGAAGGACGGAGTTCATATAGCACATGTTGCCGGTATTAATTAGGCCACGAGGCTCCAGGAATACTGTCTTTTCTTCAGCGCCGCCAACTTTGTAGGATCGAATGGCTTCGGCGATAGAGTTGGCTTTGGAAATGAGCGTTGAGGAAACGACATCAGGGTCTCCCTCAACAGCGGCTCCGTTCGCCTCATGTGAAGCCTCATTGTCCCCATTGATGCTGACAACGGCGGCAACAGGCGTCTTGGCAAAGAGTTTGGCCCAGCTGGTTGGGGGCGGACGTACAGCAGGAGCAGGTTCGCTGGATTCGGGTGCAGACTGTTGAGGAGACTCAGTTTGACTGGTTTGGGTCTCCTGGTCAGCGTTCACAACCGGCATCTGCTCGGTAGTGTCTGGCGCGGAAGCCAGAGGCTGCTCAGTGGCCGGAGCACCTGTCGCGGCATCATGTTGGTCCTTGGGGAGTGAGACAGCCTTAGCATTTCTGTCGATGCGTTGTCGCGACCTACGCAGGCGTGTAGTTCTCGCGGGAAACTCGGCATCGGCGCATGATAGCCACGGCAGTGGAGGATGGAAGCGTGCCTTGTTTACAACATGGGGCGAGGGAGGTTGCTGGGTTACTGGCTGGGCCACAGCCGGCACAACGGCGATATCATGTGTTTGAGGTGTTGGCGGCGTGAGCGGAGGAGGGTGAATGTGCGAAGAATGCGTCGAAGAGGGCGTATGTGGAGGAATTGTAATACTCGGCTGCGGCGGTTGATAAGGCGTCGACAAGCTGGGCGAGCCCTGGACATGGCGCGGATAGTTGGGAGAAACGCTGACACCGACCATGGGCACGTATTGTGGCATGGCAGGCGGCGAGCGGCCGTACCCTTGGTAGGGTGGATATCCCGGCGAAGGCATGCCTCCGTTTTGGAACTGCGGCGGCATACCGTAGTATTGTTGAGGCGATACATAAGGATTGTGCTGATGACCATAACTTTGGTACATGGGGTTCATATGCTGATGATACTGCGGCATGTACTGCTGTTGCTGATATCTTCGTCTTGGACCTCCTCCTCCTGGGCCGGGAGCGTTCATGTCCATGGGCACGCCGCCGTGGGCGTGTATGTTTTGCCCAGCCGGCAGATGGTGGCGGTTACTCATCTTGCCGGCGTGGGGGGTCGGTTGATACGGGTGCCGCCCAAGGGGTGACACTGCCGTATCCAGAGAGTGCTCGGAGCGTCGGGGAGGGCGCGCGCTGGCGGTGCGCAATGGTGTCGCAAGCAGTTCTCGTAACGAACAAGAGCTGCGTGGGTCTCAGACCGCAGCAGCAATGCAAGTGACTGGGCGATGCCAGACTGTAGCAATGATGCTTATAGGCTCGATCCGATTGCCTCGTTGGTGACACGCGCGTAGAGGCGCGGTCTGCCCAAGATTGAGACGTTTGGGGAAATAGGCAGCAGTGATTAGGAGCACAGAGTAAGCCAGAAAACAAGTCGAAGAAGGAGAAGAAAGGAGACGAAACGATCGAAAATTCAAAGATGCAGAGCTTCGCGAGGAGAGAAGGGAAGCAAACCAAAAGAAAAAGTGAAATCCAGCTTGGTGATGAGACGGAAGAAGCAGCGCAAGAGTAGGAGCTTGTTCAAAGATGCGCCCCGGTGGAGGCGTAGGCGAGAGGGTCCCAGTCAAAATTTTGTGGGCGCCATGACTAAATCCAGGTAGCTCGTGCTCGCGAGCCGTTGACCACAAGTAGGTGTCTGAGGCATCAAATAAAGGCCGGCCCGCCCCCCCCACAAGATTCATGCCGCAGTCGAATTTATTTTTAAGTCATCGACCAACGCATATGCTGCTTACTTCCTTCACCCGGTCAGCCAACTAGAGTTGCCTAAGGCATGAGCTGGACAGCATTCGTTTTGCCGAATGCGCTGTTCAGTCAAAGAACGAGGATAAATATAAGAACACTAAAATAAGGTCAAGATACGCACAAATTGTATTGAATCACGGAAAGCATGCTCTGCATGTCAACAGAGCAATAATAGTTGATACGCATATCAACACCAAGACCCGTGCCCGAGTAACGCCAGGCTTCAGCCCTTGAAGCATGCTTCTTTCCTGATGCCAGAAATGACACCAGAAAATCTGACAAAAGAAATAATTACGCATAGAAACCGCCGTAGAGCAAAGCCCTACTCATCCTTAAATAACCATCGTCCACCCGGCTTCATTGCCTCTCTGTACCGCTCTCGAATGGCTCGTTTCTCTCGCTCAGCCGCCTCCTCTCTGCCCATCTCCAACTCCTGTGTGGTTGGAAAATCCGCGTCCCAGAATCCCGGGGGAGACTGCATACGCGAGTATCGGTGTCGGTGTTTACCGTATTTATTTGCGAGCTCCTGCGTCTTGGCTTGTATCCATGCCTCGGCCCGCTCTGCTGGATCCATCGTCGCCAGGCGATATGCATAGTCGCCGAGATGCTGCTCCAGTAAGCTTTGCTCTTCCATTCGTTGTGCCGCCGTCAGTGGCGGATCAGGTCGCTGCGAGATAGCTAGGGCGCGAAACTGCTTGCCACAGCAATGCATCTCGGCGCAGCCTGGCAGACAAGCTCTGTCATCCCTGTCCCGGACCACGTCAGAGAATGCAAAATCGTGGCCCTCATTTGCTGCGGGGTTGACTCGGAAATCGTCGAGATGCAGCCCCCGGGGCGATTTCAGGCGAAGCTGGCCTTGCCGAGCCAGCCGCTGCGGCGAACGTTGTGGTGAGCGCGGCCTTGCTTGCGCAATGGTGGGTGGTTGGAGAACTGGCCTGCTTTGGCGTGTCTGCTTCTCGAATGGCAGCTCGCGACGCTCCGGGATGTTTAGATCGGCCGTCGCTATGGATACACCTTTGCGATCTTGTCGGGATGGCCGTAATAGTGCTGGGCTGTTATCCGCCTCTCCTTCATGCAGAAGCTGCTTCAAACGACTTCCGGGCGTTTGATTTCTATTTTGCGCATTTCCAAGAGGTGTCTTGTCTTGACCGGCCCTGAAAGAGGTGCCATCATCTGCGATTTCTGCTATGCTCTCCTCAAGCTGCCGTTTCCGCGATATCTTGGCAGTCTTGTCTCCTCCAGAGCCGATCAATTTTCTGTTGACGCTGATTGGCGTCAGAGCAGAGGACATAATACTGGCTCTTGCTGTTTGTGAGATAGGCATATCGTGCCGAACGTATCTTGCAACTGGAGTCGCGGTCTTCCCTGCATCTGCTGGTGGAGTTCTGTAGATGGGCGGCAGTTTCGGAGTAGATTCGGCCTTTTTTGGCTTGCGAGGCGTTGTCAGGTGAGTAATGTTTCCAAGATCAATACTTTCCTGGGAGGCGGGTATTCGCGTTTCTCCAGAAACTGGACTCGAATCGTCTTCTGGCTCCGCCTTGATGCGGACGAGTAGCCGTATATTCGCGGAGTCTTCGTTGCCTTTCCGTTTCTTGACAGGCCTTTCCGAAACCACGACAGGCTCATCAGATGACGGTTCTCCCTTAACGAGGAGCTCCGATGGTGCTCCGATGGTAGTAGGAAGAGATGAACGATCGTTTTCTTCAGAATCGCCTTGGGTCGAGTCGAGTGGTCCCAGAACAGAGCCAGTGGAGCACCTCGAGGTTGATGACTTCGGAATCATGGGAGGCAGCTGCGGCTCCTCAGGCTCTGATGCCGCCTCGTTCACTTCGGCGTTACTAGAGAAGCTGCTCCCAAACGACACAGCAGCAGGTTGTAGGGCAGCCAACGCAACTGACGCCCGATTGGAGATTTCCACGCCGTGCTCAGATTCGGCAGCCTGAACCTGTTCCTGCAGGGTCTCGAAGCGCATTTTCCATGTGTCCCGTTCGGCTTTTCGTCGCTCAAGTGCGCTCCGCGCCTTGCGAAAATTCTCGTTGAGTAGCCTGAATCGTTGTGCGAGTTTTATGTGTTCAGCCTTTTGCGCCACTTCGGGATCCGACAATTCGAGCGCTCCGTTTGCCATGGAAGAGCTAGGCGGCGCAAGAAGCTCGGGAGGTAACCTGCCAATGGCGCTGCTATGTCGGAGCTGCTCGAGTTCAGCTCGAAGGGCCGCGTTCTCCTTCACTAAGAAATTATTTTTGGTGGCATTTTGTTGCAAGAGGGCCTTGCAGTCGGCGAGTTCTCGGGCGTCGCTGGAGCTCTCCAGGTCTATAGTCAGTCAGTGTGAAGTGCGGCGCAGAGGGCAGTCTGGAGTAAGCTACCAGCCGCTATATCCGCGTCAATTTGATTGCATATTTTCTCCAATGCCTCTTGGAGCGCAGGACGCCCCTTGTCGAACCAACTCGTCATTTTCGGCCTCCGGTGAAGCTCGACGCGTAGGACTGGCGCGAACGATAATATTCGCGTAGCCACATATGATCGGCGCTGACAGCGCGACCGCGCCACTACACGTGATGTGTCACTACGGAAGCAGCCGGCCACACGATTTCCGCGTGGATAAATAGATGGGACGAATTGGCACTGAATTTTGAAAATAATCTAGAACCCCTTTTCCAAAATACTATGAGATCAACCATTCTGTTCAAACTACTGCATCAGTGACTATCCACGAGCATTCGCTCCGGTGCCAGCGTAGCGAAGCACGCTGCTCCTCAGCCACCGATCATCCCCGGCCGTGCCGGCGTCTTGTTAGTGAAGGGCAGCTGGCAGCCGGCAGCTGGCTACAACGTGCGCGCAACACGGTGCAAACGAACGAACGTGGGCATCAAGTTGAGGAACACTAGAAAAGAGGAGAGACCGAAATTCGAATGTGAATGCTTTTCCTACCAAATATGTGAATATCGAATTGTCATTGCTGACATCGCGGTCAATTATCAGACTTTCCCCACGCTTAGTACCGCTTGTGGAAAATTCCGTCCATTGGCCAACGCGAACGTGCAGCCGCCGTTTGAATATTAGGCATGCTCTAGGCCGTGGGCAGCAAACGGCCCGCCCAGCCCAGTAAAAAAAAAAATCGAAAATTGCTGAGCTGAGCAGCACTTGGCCCAAAAACTTTTCGCGATAACTACTGCAGCTTTTCTATCTTGTGCATCACCACTTTCCGAGCTCAATTCCTCTTCTCTTGCAATCGACGCCAAGTCACGAATTCTCTTGCATCCCGTATGTTTTCCCTACCGTCGGCGCGATGCTTCCATTGTCTTCATCATCTTCGCACCTTCACCCAAAATCGGCAGCGGCCCCAGGCAGCTTCTTTTAGCCCAGCAATTAATCGACATCATTTGCACACGCTTCTCTCCACACGCAAGTGGCTAATTTGGTCATTTTCTAGCTTCAATTTGCACTCTTCAAATCCTCAAAATGGAATTCACTCCTTCCGATTCCGCTGCCGCTCCTAGCCGTGGTGCCTGCTATTCTTGTGAGTACATCTTCATCGCCCCAGCCCAAGCATCGTCGCCGTTGCCACCACACTGTGCCCGAATTTGCACTCCATGCCATTTATGCAGTGCGTTGAGCTGTCATGTTGTCATATGCGACCTTTTTGGCTCAAATGAACACTCTGCGACCCGGGCTCTGCTATTCCGCATATTCGCCTTCTACCATTCCAGAAGCTAACAAGATCACAGGCGGCAACAGCGGTCACCAGGTATAACAAACAGCAAGTTCTGTCTCTTCGCGTATCACATGCTGACACTGTCTAGGCTCGCGATTGCCCCTCCAAGGGTCCTGCTAAGTGGTATGTTTGCTCAAATCATTACAGCTGTCGCCATACTCTAACGATACTGAAACAGCTATAACTGCGGCAACGAGGGCCATCTAAGTTGGTTTGCCATCCTTCAACACCCGAAATGTCGCTAATAAACATAGGCCGCGAATGCTCGGAGCCCATGAAGGAGAACAAGTCATGCTACAAATGTGGCCAGCCCGGCCACCTGTCTCGCGAGTGCCCCACTGCCGGAGGAAATGGCCAGTCCACCGAGTGCTACAAGGTAGGCATTTTTCTTCCGTTCGGATGACCCTCTGCTAAATCACACACAGTGCGGTGAGATGGGCCATATCGCTCGCCACTGCACCAAGTCGTCATATGGCGGCAGTTACGGGCCCAGCTACAATGGTGGTGCTGGCAAAACATGCTACTCTTGCGGAGGCTACGGCCATATGTCTCGTAGGAGCTCCTCTTTCCAAACTGTCAAACTTTCACTAACCATGCCCAGGCGAGTGTGTCAATGGCATGCGTTGCTACAACTGCGGCGAGTCTGGCCACTACTCTCGCGACTGTCCCAAGGAGTCTACCGGTGGCGAAAAGATCTGCTATAAATGCCAGCAGTCTGGGCACGTCCAGGCCGCTTGCCCCAACAACTAACTGGTGCTTTCGGGGAGCACTCGGATAGTCCGAGTATAAGTTGGCGTGGCAGCTCCATCCATGATACCCACGATTACTTCTTGTCTCTTTATTTTACGTCTTTCATTTGTTACGTCTTGGCTTTGCAACACACGGTTTCATGATCGCTGAAAAGCTCGGCATTTTACGCTACTGGATTGGACGCATGGAGATTCTAGGGACAAGATCGATGGCCTCGCCGGCAGTACGACGAATGGATCTCTTGGGCATTAAGTTTTGTTCTTTCACTTGGGTGTTTACGAATTCAAAAGTTTGGCACACGACCATGGACGTTGGCACGCGACCATGAATGCTAGGAGGGCAAAAACGAATATCGGTACTTAGTTGATACTAGGGTAAATGAATGCGATTTGGGAAACGAGAAATTCCGAGTCGTGAATAATGTTGACTAGTGTCATCTATCTGACATTTCTATCCGATGCGTGCAGAGAAAAGTAAAATACATGTCATACGGCAAGATTCTGTTGAAAATGAAACCCCTTTTATTTGCCAATCTTTGGCTCATTTAAATTTATAGCATCGACTTGGGGAAATTGCGCATTGCCTGGCGCACGCCCAAGTCGCCGAGAATCTCCTCGGAGCCGCCAAGAATCGAGTCAAACTTGTAGGTGCGGTTGAAGATTTCAATGTGCTTGCCCATGCCCGTCTGGGTCAGGCCGCGACCACCCCAAATCTGGACAGACTCGTCGGCAATCTCGTGCGCGGCGCGGGTGCAGCTCATCTTTAGCAGGCCAATGGGACCGGCGAGATGCTGAGCCTGCTGCTTGTAAGGCATGTGGCACATTTGGTAGGTGATGCTTTCGAGCCAGGCCTGGTGGGACTCGACGAGAGCAATCATCTTGGCCAGACTATTTTTTTGCTGTTAGTAAAATTGTCTTGTTGACTGCAGGATTTTAATGAGGACATACCGGTGACGAATTACAGCCTGGTCAATCAGGCGCTGGCCAAAGACGAGGCGCTGGTTGGACCACTTGAGGCATTCTTCAACAATGGTGCGAATGGAGCGGACTGTCGCCGTGCACATCATCCAGCGCTCGTGGTTAAAGTTGGAGAGAATCACGTGGATGCCCTTGTTCTCCACGCCGAGAAGGTTCTCGACGGGCACCTTGACGTTGTCAAAGGTGACGTAAGCCGTTCCCGCGGCGGGAGAGTACGACGTCTTGATGGGCTTGGTCTCGACGCCCTCGCCACGGGGGATCAGCAGCACCGAGAGATGCTCGCCCGTGCGCACGCCCGTGACAAAGTAGTCGCTCCAGCAGCCGTTGGTGATCCACTTCTTGGTGCCGTTGACAATGTAGTGCTTGCCGTCGGGCGTCTTCTCCGCCGTCGTGCGCAAGCCGGCAACGTCGGAGCCGGCAAAGGCCTCGGTGATGGCCAGGCAGAGCTTCTTCTTGCCGCTAAAGACCTCGTCGGCGATTTTCTTCTTCCAGGCCTCGTCGTGGGCAAAGTTGAGCACGCACGTCAGGCCAATCGTCATGCCGGCCATGTTGCCGTCCTGGAAGCCGCGCTGCATGGTGCGGGAGAATTCCTGCCCGATGATGAGGTCGTGAAAGTAGTCAAACTGCTCGCCCTGCATGACGCCGCCAAAGAGGCTGACGCCGTTCATGTGCTTGCCGGGCCCCAGGCGCATGTGCAGGATGCCCTCTTTCGCCATGCGGTCAATCATGTCCTGCGAAATGTAGCGACCGGTGCTCTCGCAGTCCTGCGCCTCGGGGATCAGGTGCTCGTCGACAAAGATGCGGGCTGCCTTTTGCAGGGCGCGGTGAGTGTCGTTGTAGTAGGGCGTCTTGAAAGCCGGCGTCAGCCAGAGAGGCTCGGCGTAGGGAATCTGCGAAAGGTCGCCGGGCTGTGGGACGATGACTTGCGGGGTCTCGCCCTTGACGGTGCCGACGGCGAGGTCGGCATATTTTTTGAGGACTTCCTGGCGGTGCAGGTTGTAAAAGGCCGTGGTGGCGTCCTGGCCGGCGACCTGCTGCAGGACAGCCTCGCCGCCGGGATGCGCCATGACAAAGTCAGTCAGGTCATAGACGATGCTGTCGATGATGCACCAGAGAGAGTCCTCCGAGGTGTGCTCGCGCACCTCCTCACGGGTAAAGGTCTCGGCTGGAGGAGCCATATTGTGTGAGATGTGGGAGAAAGGGCGGGGACAGAAGGGCGGAGAGCAAGGCGACAGAAGAACTTCCTGTGAGTAATGGAGGGAAGCAAGTCACGGCGGCGATGAGAGAGATAAAGGTTTAGAGTTAAACGGATGATGGCTTTCCGGCAGAGGCGTGGACGAACAGCCGGACCATCGTTGAATGCCGACTGAGAGTCGAGACCCACCAATTGCCTCGGCAAGGTGATGATGTTCCCGGTCGGTGTTAGGCTGCTAGATAAATAGGACGTGTTAGGGACGTGCGTGTGGCTGCTTATTGGTAGCTGACATTAACTGCCGCTGATTGGCTAAAGCAAATCCGGGGAGCGAGATGGCACGTGCTAAATTCCCCGCCGGACTTTGATTATATACTATATTATACGAAATGTTTTCCGTCCTGCATTATCAAAGAAAAAGAAAAAAAAAAAAAAGAATCTCGCCTGCCTTTCATAGCTCTTCCCTCTCAGAAGCAGAGAATGAGCAACTGTGTCTCTAACAAGGATTTTAGCTCATTGAACGGTCACAGATCTTAGATTACTTGATTTACCTTGGCAGGTTGTAATAGCCATCCTCATATTTCCTTGGCGATGCAGAAACGTCATGCGATACGTTGCCTAACGGTGTAAGAGCCGAAACGGGCAAGATTGAATAGGTTGACGGAAGACAGGCCGGAGAGTGACCCCCGCCACGGTGAGACTGGCCAGTTGCTGCAAGGGTTCATCGGCAGCTCGGCCTGGCAATGTACGCTTTTCACAATAATCCCCGAAACTTGTTCCTGCCAGGCGCATCGGGCTGTTGGCCGTTGGGTCCAGGGGCCCCGGGCGCCCGATTGTCCTAACATCTGGATTCCTTGCTCTGGGAACCGGCAGGTGATTTCTCAAAAGGTTCCTAGCTCAATGATTATCACGGAACCAGATTCATGCGCAATTGCCAGAAGACGACCATAAACCACTGCTCTTTTCGATTTATATGCCTCTGGTAACCAAAGTACCCGTTTTCCCCCGCGCGTTATTGACCTATGGCCGATATAGATTGCTTCTTCCGGTGCTGCAGAGTCAGATGAGGCCTTCTCCAGAGGCAAAGGACGAATCTCTATGCACCCTCGTTCCGTGCATAGCATTCGGCCATCGGATGAGAGCCGCGGGTTGCGCGGCGCATCTAGGAAACAATCACGCGGTAGTTGATATGTAGCGTCCGCTACCGCACCTGTCGCCGTGTCGTAGAAGTAGACGGCTGTCTCTGACAAACATACAATCTGTTTGGCGTCAGGGGAAAACACAATCTCCACAATCGCTAAACCGCGCTTTAGGGTCTGGCACCACACAGGCGAGACAAAGTCTATATCCAGGTCCCAAAGTTTGAGAGTGTCGTCCCCCGCCGAAACAATGTATTGGCCATCGAGAGAGCGAGCGGTCTCCGAGTTGTGGCAGCGCGTATCAAATGTCAACCTCCCTAGCCCGGTGGCTGGATCCCAGAGCACGATTGTCCCACGATACGATACTGAAACAATCTGTTTACCGTCGCTAGAGTAGGTAAGTGATCTGATCCCTCCGCCACGGCTGTCCAGACTTCGCTGGATTTTATACCCTGCGGCCGTGTCCCAGAGCTTAATAGCGCCGTCAAAAGAAACAGACGCCAGCTGACCACCATCTGGCGAGTATACAAAAGTTGTCACGATTGTGTGATGGGCACGTATCCGCGGCACTATCTCAATTCCCGTAGCAGAGTTCTGAACGCGAATTGAGCCATCCTCAAACCCTGACGCAAGTTGCTCACCATTAGGTGAGAATGCAAGTGCGGAAACGTCTGTCAAACCAACGGAAGATGATGTTGCAACCGTGCTTGTCATAGTCGAGTCCCAGAGACGAATTGTGCCGTCATCGCAAGCTGATACGAGCATCTTCCCGTCAGGAGAGTATGTGACCAACTCACCTGTGCGTAATCCTTGCAATGCATCCCCCGTCGTCAAGTCCCACAGCTCGATCTCGAAGTTCTGATTTACTGTTGCGAGTTGAGTACAATCAGGCGACAGAGCAAACTCAAGAAAATCGTGCCTAGTCTGGCGGTTGAGAGGTAGCGTCTTGGCTCCTGTGGCTACATTCAATCGCGTGATGATACCCCAGGAGCATAATAGGAGATCTTTGCCATCAGCCAAGAAGGTGATGTTAGATTTTACGGTTTGTAAATGAAAGTCCCCAAACAAGCGCAACTCGGATCCTGTGGCAGCGTCCCAGAGTCTGATAGTGTCATCCGTCGACGCAGATGCAAGCTGCTTTCCATCATGAGAAAATGCTATGGCGAAAACCCAGCCAGTATGACCGCTAAGAATTTTCATCGTATTTGTTTTAGCCGGGTCCCAGATCCGGACTGTACTGTCATCTGAAGCCGAGGCAAGCGTGCCATCGCGCGAGAATTTGAGAGCCCTGACAGTCTCGGAGTGGAAAGTATGCATATTAGCCTCTTCTCCTGTGAGCAAGTTCCAGAGTCTGACGTGTCCCTCTACCGATACTGCCGCGAGCTGCTTCCCATCGCACGAGAATGCGATAGCTGAAATGCTACCCTGATCATTGCACAGAACTTTTGCTTCTCTCCCTGTATGCAAGTCCCAGATTATGACTGTTCCACCCCACATCGATGCTGATGCGAGCGTTCCGTCACAAGAAAACGCCATCGCTGAAATGGGTGCGGTATGGCCCCGAAGTACTTGAATCAAAGAAAAGTCCCAGTCATCCTCGATGCCTTTGACGCTCTTGAGAAGGGGAATTCGCTGGCTATCCCAAAATAACTCTTTCATCTTGCACCGTTTTGGACAGAACGTAAGCGCAGCGCCGTAGGTCTGCAACGGCTCCTGCGATATCATTCCCATGTACATGACGGTAAACCTTTCTGCGTGCGTCAAAAAATGAAGAAGATCAGATTCAGCATCCGAATGGGATTCCGCGCTTGGCTGCTGCTTGTTAGCATGTATAGATGGAGCTAGGTGAAAATGAACAACGGACCTTGAGAATTTGCAACAGCTTTCTGATCGATGAAAGGATGACTGGAATTTGATCCAAGTGGCCTAAGCTCTCCAGCAAATGCAGGAAGTGTACCTTCAAGAACTCCAAGGCGGCTTCGCAGAGAGCTCTTCCCTCGGAGAGATCAGAGTGGTCGAACGCTTCGCAGAGATGGTCAAGCCAATAAACCAGCGAGTATCTGATACACACCAGATCATTCTCTTCCAAAGGCGGTAAAATCTGCGATTTCCAACGGCCGAGTTTAAAGACGTCCCGCCTCTCGGAGGAAAGTGCAACAATCGAGGACCGAACAAGGTCTGCATGTCCTCTAATTGCATTCCCACGTAGGCTATCCCGGAATTCGTTGATATAATCCTTGGCTGTCTTGTGATTGACATCAATGATTGTCTTGCGTTGTTTTGTGTATCTAGCCATCAGAAAGGCGCTGCATTTGCGTAGCGACACTAGAGGGTCGAACCTAGCTGACCACGGAACAAGAATCTCGAGCTCGGACATGGAAATTGGGAGGCTGTATGCAAGCGAAACAACCATCAGAACATCATAGCAACGCTGACGTTCCTCTGTTTTCATACTCTGAATTTGACGTATTTTGTGGTCATACAGCTCTTTCACGCCGCGAGGAGCATTCTTGATCTCCTTCTGAGCGTATTCAGCGCGCATTTCCTTGATACTGTCAAATACAACGGCCAGCCAGAGAAGATTGCCGTCTGCTCTTTCTTGCATTTCTTTCTTCAGCTTTTCGCAGTCAACTTTGTCATACTCCAGTCTGGGTTGCTCTTTCAGGGCCGAGAGCCTATGTTGAATGTACATCTCGTCTCGTCCCGTCTGGGCTAGCACGTCTATCTCATCAAGGACGACGGAAGCATTCGTAGTTGCGCTCGTCACCTTGTCCACCAACTCAACCTCTGTACGACTCGTGATGAGCCACCTCACGTTGTTGGAAACCTTGAGTGAAGCGGCGATGAGCTCAATAATCTCTTTCTGCCCCTCGTCACATTCGTCAAGCGCATCAACGAAGAAATAGACCGGGGACGCATCTTTGGATATGTTCTCAAACACCTCCAAAAGACCTCGTATTGTAGAGTCTTTCTCGAACATGTCTTTGCCGGCCCATTGGAATTTCGTTTGTATGTGCGTAATGAGGTTTGGCTGCTGAATTAGCAGCATCCATAGCAAAGCCCGCACAATGGTAGTCGCCGTGTTCTGGTTAGATTTCGCACTTTGACAGAAAAAATAGGCCAGGTTTTGCACCCTCCGTTGTTTTAGGAGGTTTCGAACGATACGAATCATGACCATTGTCTTCCCTATCCCTGCAGGACCTTTTATCCACAGAAGACGGCCGCCGAGGCAAGAACGGTTTTCATCCCATGCGGTGAACGCTCTGTAGTTTGGGTGGCTCAGCATCCACTCACACATGTTATCGTATAAACCCCCCTTCTTGTCCTCAATGTCATTCATCTCATCTTGTGGGTCACCAACCCAGAGAGCCTGCAGGTATTCGCGGTTCTCATGAGTCAGAAGTCTTGCATTCTGCTGAGAGACGTAGTTCTGAAGTGTCTGACCAATGTTTTCCCAAAGGTTTCTAGCCTCAACTTTCTTATAGCAGTCCCAATCTTTCGAAAAGACACATTCGGCATCCTCCACGGCCTTCTTGGAGCCTGCCCAATCCACGTTGTCATACAATTGGCGGAATGGGTTGCTGTAATAATAACAGACGCTGAGTAGCTGATAGCGCAAGATAGCCTTATAAAGGTCGAAGAGCTTTTCCGTCAACATCTCCAAGATGGAGGCAGAGTCCTGACCCGTGCTTGACTTATTGTCGTGATCAAGAAGATAATCCGTCATAGCATAGTACCACTGCATTCTGTGCGCAACGAAACTAAACCCGTCGCGCTGCTCCTGTGCCGAGTCTGCTGGGTATGATAGCATCTGATCAAGTGTTAGTATGCGATTGACCAGAGCAAACTATGAGCTATGCACACGTACCTTCATGCCGAGACATATTCCAGCCCACGGAAGTGCAGCAGGCGCCGCTTGAGGAATTTGCAGTATCAAATCAACCGCCGGCTTGATAAATAAACCTTTCTCCGCCACGTAACCAGCTGCCTTGGCTATGCCCTCTGTCTTTTTGACTTTCAGCTGTCCACGGCTGACTAGCATCTCAAGAAACATCTGCCGCTTGGCTGGATCCTTCAGCTTAGCCAGAATACTGGTCGAAATTTGATCGAGCTCGGCCGAACTGCTCCCAGGGGCGGCTTCATCAACAGTTGTCTTGGCTTTTGAGACATTCAACTCGACAAAAACCCTAGCGGTGAGGTCTTTCACGTATTTGCGCTCGTCAGAGTGGCCGACCGAGTCGTCTCGAGTCTCCCCATATCGAGCCTCGGTGATCTCTTCAGCTAGTGCCTTGGCTAGCACTTTGGCATAATTGCCGACAAGCTCGCTTTCGTCCTTTTCAAGTTCATCGTAGGCTTTATTCCATAATTCGTAAGAAAGCCTGTGGCTCTGCTTCGTGAAGGATGCCAAACCTTGCTCCGGTACAGGCACCGCCTCCGCCTGACAGGAGCTGTCGCTACCACCTTCAGTGGAATGTGCAAGCTAATCGATGATTGGGACGCTCGGCGTGATATATGATAGCGATTGAGCAGCTAGTGTGTGTTAGTTTCGACGCTGGAGACTATTCGTTGCCATCCTTCTACATACCTTGAGGTGACGCTTCAGAGGACCGTGCTATGAGAAGGGTCATCAGCTCCAGTGTATACGCATCCAACTGCGTGCCTTGGCGTACCTGTATCGCGCGGGGTAGAGCAGAGTCTGGATTTGAAAGCCACCCACGTACGCTTGAGGGCATTGCGCCTTTCAGACATGGCGGATTGTGCGAGACGAATAACTTTGGCGACTACAGCAATCAAACTCGGTCATGTCTGGAAGGAAAGAGCTTGCCAATGGGCCAAAGTAGATGGATGAGATGTATATCGACGGGCAAGAGGTTCTCAGGCTACCACCTTGCCCGCTGCCCAACCGCCAGGAACGGGCTGCGGCACGTTGGAGTCAAATTATTGGCAGGCTGCTGCCCAAGCTGAACATGCAGGAGCTGCCGATGTTCATTCTCTTTTCAGTCACTCGCCAAAAGGCCCGCTCCCTAGTACTTCTTCACGCAGAGGTCACTCCACTTATTAACTGCTAGGCAAGGTACCTAGGGTGCAGGTTCTTACTTCTACTATAGGGTTAACAAGACCTTTGCAAAGTAAAAGGATATTTATATAATGGACTACTAAATCTTTACATACTTTAATGAGACTTAAAAAGTGTTTCTTCTTATAGCAGGTATCTAGTCATCTAGGTTACGAAAGCATTACCTGACTATGCGTTTTAATCATTACGCCTTGTATCTATCGAACCATATTATAAAGCAAGTCAGTCTATAATGCAGTAGCAGGACAGAGAGTTCTGTGTAGTCTATACTAACACTATTATTAAAAGAAGAGGAGGGGAGAGAGACGGAGAAATGGAATTCTTTCTTTTAAAAAATAATAACGATATACTCATAATCAAATGATGCGATCTTTGAGCTTGAATAGTCCTGCAATGCTCTGCACACCCAGCTTTTCGCAGCCGCTTTGCTTCAATGCCGCGATTGTCTTTAGGCTGCGATGCAGCTCCGACGCAATCTCGCTCGTCGTCATGGCCTCCAACAGATATTTTAAAATTTCTCTTTCGCGAGGCGTCAGCCGGTTCGGGTTTACCGCCGACGTCTCGTCGCTGAGCACGGGGCCCTCCAAAATCGCCTCGATCGCGAAGACGAGATCTTCCGTCTTGTCATCTTTCTTGACGACACCTGCTGCCGTCTTTCGTAGCACAATATTCTCGAGCGTATCCGAGTCTGGGTTGTGGGAAAGGTAGATGACGGGCGGCGCCGCCGCGGGGCTGGCTTTTATGCTCTCCAGCACAGCCGCCTCGCCAAACGTGTCCATGTCTAAAAGGACGGCATCGCAGCGCGTGGATGAGAGCACCTTTTCGAGCTCTTGGGGTGTGGATGCCGTTGCGACAATGTTTGGGTATGTGTCTGAGGAAAAGGCTTTTTTGAAAGAGGTAATGACGTCGGGCTTCGCGTCGGCGAGCACGACGCGGAGTGCTCTACCAGTAAATGTTGGCGCGTCGATCATACTGAGAGGTGCTCGTCAGATGCTTGAGACGACTAACGTCATGCTCCGAGCGGCTGCTTATATTGGCAGATCCTGGAAGAAGATCCGACGCGTCGGCCTATGAGTTTGAAGTGGTTGTCGTGAGATGACGTTTGACTTGTGCTTGGTAACTATTTAGGAAGTGCGGAAGCACCGGCGCCAGGACGGGTCTGTAGTCTAGAAGACTCGGGACGGCTGTGAAGTGCGGGGTGGACACGTCTCACAACAGCATGTAGCTCAGTAGTTGCCTTTTTAGTATAAGATTCCAACGCGAAGGATCAATCCTTCATACCTTGCATGTAAACCTGTTTACGATTTCGAAGAGATTTTAGCAAAAAAAAAAAAAAAAAAAATCAAGGCCAAGCAGATGCACTAGATGACGGTAGCCTTCTCAACTTCTACAGCTCAGGCCTTTAAAGACTTCGTCTTTTATTGGGGTTATGATATTATTACAGAGATAAAAAAGAAGGATCATCATTTTCTTAAGAACCAAACAAGTCATTATCAGAGCGAATGTCTTTTATGAAAAGCGGATAACTGCCTTTCCGTCTCGACCTCGCTTTGCCGCATACTCCCATGCCTCCAGCGCCTTTTCAGCTTCAAACTCCACCACGGCGAGCGGCTTGAGCACCCCGCTGTCAAACAACGCCGCTATCTTTTCCAGATTCTTTCCATTTGCCGTGACGACGAAATATACATACTCTGCGTCCGGATTCTGCCTCAGCTCCTCTGGCTTGCCGTGATTAAACGCCCACGAGGGGGGAGGATCCGCTACCGTGACCATGGTCCCGCCCTGTCGCAGGCTGCGCCAGCTTTTCCTGTAAACTTGGCTTCCGACCGTGTCAAAGACTGCATCGACGCTTCCAAAGGACGATTCCCACTCTGGCGCATTATAGTCGACGCAGTGGCTGGCGCCCCGGCTCTGCAGCTGCGGATGGCTCTTACGCGACGCGAGCGCAATCACCTCGGCGCCCAGCAGCTTGCTCGCAATCTGCACGAGCATAGTGCCAACCGCGCCCGACGCGCCCGTCACCAGGATTCTATCGCCCTTTTGAATCGCCGCATGCTCCTGCAGAGCCTCCCACGCCGTCAGGACCGGAATCGGCAGCGCTGCGGCCTCCGCCATGGAGAGGCACCGCGGCTTGGGCGCTATTTCACTGCCACTCACTGGCACGTAGTCCGCCTGGCCGCCCGCCTTGGCCGCGGCCTTGATCATGGCAAAGACCTCATCGCCGGGCTTGGCAGCGCCCTTGTAATCGGCGCCCAGAGACACTATGGTGCCGGCAATGTCGTGTCCGGGGATGCGGTTGGATTCGTAGACCTCTGGCCACGAAACTTCGTCGGCGGTAATGGCAGCAGCGGACACGCGGATGAGCACCTCGTCGCCAGTAGCAGATGGTATGGGAAAGGTGCTCGAGAGGCTCAGCTGGGGCGATGACTTTTCCCCGAGGACCTGGACTGCGCGCATTGTTTCAGGCATAGTAGATTTATTTCTGCGAGACTGATTCTGTCATGCGGCTTGTGTAGTAGATGGTCGGATGTGTTGGGTCGACGGGTAACGCTGGCGCGGCTTCTTTTATACTTTGAGCAGCTGTTGTGACGCTTGCAGCGGACAAGTCGGACCAGCATTGGCAAACCCGAACCACACATGATGGTATAATAAGGGTTTGCTGAATGACTTAGAGACTAAACAGGATATTCGGGTTCTTGCTAACCACAGAATCCAATGTATTAGTTGCAATCGGGACCTGGGCTGGACCGTCGGGTCGGGCCAAGCGGAATCGCAATACCCGATGTGGATGCCCGAAGCTGAATGCCGCAACAGAAGAGATGGGCTTCTCATGGCAAAGTCCATCGAGCAATTAGACTTTAAACATGATTGTTCACCTCAGTACTAGCTATCATCATGCTGCTGAAATTGCGCGTAACTTTTCACAATTCTTTCTGCAACCGCTTCACCACTCAAGTATGCGCCTGTGGTGGTGCCCAGAGCAACGTATGGCGCTGTATGCTCACCTGCGAACCACAGGCCCTGGTCCGGGAGGCCCTCGCGCATTGTCCGAATATGCTCATCGCCCTTTTCTAAACCGACCTGAAAATTTCCATAACTCCCATTCCCTGCCAGTTCATCATTAAGCCAGTCTGTTGCGATGCAATCCACAGGCTGGCACGCCGCCGCGTCGGCCGTGTAGTTGGGCAGGCGCGAATAGTACGGCTCAAAGTACGAGATGATGAAAGCTGTCTTGTCCTTCTTGTCGGGCCGCTTGGCAAGCTCCGAGGTGAACCACTGCGACTGCTCGCCGTATGTGTAGAAGAGCAGCGTCGGGTGCGCGTCGTCGGCGCTGAGGCTGGACAGCTCGACTGCTTCTTGCGACCAGCGGTTGGCGTTGAGCTCGGGATGGTAGGTGGGTGACATCCATTGGATAAACCCCTTGACAATTTCATGTTGGCCATTCTTGGGCCTCCAGAAGGCTTCGGGGAAGCTGATATACACCTGGAAAAAAAAAAGACTTTAGCGCGGAAAGTACCAAAAGCAGGTTATTTCGCCACCTTTTCGAGACAACCATAGCTGATGGCATCTATAGCAGTGCTGAGCGAACGAGGAAGCGGTGGATCAAAAGCCTTGGTCTTGTTCTTTTTCAGCCAGCCAAGCGGCGTGGTCACTACAACCTCGTCAAACTCACAGCTGTTGCCGCTCCTCAGGTGAACTCTAATTTTGTCTTTGGCGTTCATTTTATAAGTGATGCTTTCCATGATTGTGTTGAAGGAGATGTCTGCCTTGTCTACCGCCGGCTTTGCAACGCGCTCAAGAACCTTGCGGTATGTACCAGCACAGAATAGGTTTTCTGTTGAAAATCAGCTATTTTCATTGCATGGCTGTTTTGATTTACCATACCGTTATCGATGCACTCTTCTAGCCAGAAGAATTTGAGACTTTGCTTCGTGATTGGCGAGCCGATGAAGGCACCCCACGTCTCGCAGATTTGGTATATCGTCTTGCGCTGGGCCTCTGCATTCGGCTCATCATCAGGTATCCTTGCCGGAATCTTTTCTTGAAAAAAGTCCATCAGGCTTTTTTGCGGATCAATCTCTGCCTCCGACGTTGCCGAGTACGCAAAGGCCTCTTTGATGGTTTCCCACATGATGGTCTCGTACTTGGTGCTCTCGGCGGCTTCGAGTCTGATGCCCGTCTCGTCAAACGCGCACGACTTCTCGTCGAGATCGTCAATGCCGGTACCCGTTTCCACAGCTAGGTCCCGGATGATGTTGCCTGTGGCGCCGTGTATCCAGTTGGGGCCCATGTCAACCAAGTGGTCATTGCTGAGCTTCGTTTGGTGCACCCGTCCACCGAGGCGGTCTCGGCCCTCGAAGATGGTCACCTGAAAGACGTTTTGTAGGAGAACATCGGCGCAGCGTAGACCGGACAATCCGGCACCGATAATAGCAACATGCGCTTTTGGCTGGGATGCCATGGTTGTCGCTGGAGAAGGGCGAAAGATGTTGTGGCGAGTTGCACTGCTGGAGACTATGGCCAGCGGGTCCAAATCACAATGGACACACCACGTGGGAAAATCAAAGGTAAGTATTTAGACTACTCATCTACAAGTTGTAAACTGGTCGAATTTAATGTTGAAGGTATTGGTACTATACTAGATTCGGGTCTTTAAGATGTTTCCTTTTTTGCACCTGCTGCATGCGCATGCCACTAGCCACATTTACAGTGCATTAATATGCGCTTCTACCGGAACGGTCTATGAGAGCACATAGCTCAGCCTTGGTCGAAAAAAGTTCAACCTTGGTCGAAGTGGGGCAAAAAAAACAAAGGCGGTGAGTATGCGCTGCAGGTCCTTTGCATATGCGGCGGCATATGCCTAGCATATACAGGGAATATGGCTATAATAGCTGCTAAAAGGCAGAGGTAACAGCGGGCTGCCAGAGGCACCAGCGCCAGAGGCACCAACACTAGAGGCGCCAGAGGCACCAGCGCCAGAGGCACCAGCGCCAGAGGCACCAGCGCCAGAGGCAATAGCGCTAGAGGCACCAGAGGCACCAGCGCTAGAGGCAATAGCTACCTTATATATTCCCTATATATTCCCCGTATATGGTAAGTATATAGTAAGTATATAGTAAGCATATAGTAGGTCTATGCTAGGGTTAGGGTTAACCTAGTGATTAGAGCAGCTGCAACGCATCTACAATCGAGCATCATTTTTCTGCCGTTTTCTGCCCCACTTCGACCAAGGTTGAGCTTTGTTCGACCAAGGTTGAGCTGGTCCCCCGGTCTATGAGGCGTCGCCACTGCAGAGTCATAATTGGCTAGGACATAGAACAACGGCGTGCCTCGCATGTCAGTATGTAATTGGTGAGAAATCAGTGCTCCAGTAAAATTATACTTTGATCGCCTAGACCGATATTCTCGGGAGTTGGTGGGGGAGGGGGGGAATAAGACGGAGTAAGTTTGACTACGGTTTGTGCAAGATAGATAGAAAGCGTAACCTGTAAACGGGCGAAATATAGAACCAACGCGCCCGCTTTGATTTGCTCATTTTGGTGTTGGGAAAATTGCTTGAATTCATGGCATTCCCAGTGGCAAGTCTTTGCCCGTTGGCGCCTTTTCTGCTGGGTGGTGAACAGGCAGCGTGTGTTTGCTGCTCCAAATCCCCACCCCATCTGACCTTCTCCTCATTTGGCCCTCGTACCACAAGCCCGACCAAGCACAAGGCTGCGAATCAGTTTTTGACTTTGGAGCGTTCGACTAGCTCCAGCCGGCAAGGTACGAATCCGGCAAGATCCGACCATGTCACCAGCCGAACGTGATACCAACGACCCCCAAGTTCCTTCGGGGTCCCTGGCGCCTCCCTCGGCTCAGCGACGAAAGAGGCAGTGGGCGACAAAAGCAAAGACAGGCTGCCTGGGCTGCCGGTAAGTTCTGAATGTGCAATACATACTGTTTTTGCCATGCTTGCATAACCCCAGACTGTCAACGCAGACAATCTCAGTCCGTCGCCCGCAGCGCCCGTACTAACCGTCCGCTTTAGAATTCGCCGCGTAAGATGTAATGAGCAGAGACCCAAATGCGCGAGCTGCACAAAGCGCAATATGGCATGCCATTACGAGTTGCACCCTGCAGATATAGGCTCATTCACCGACAATGCTGATTTATTCCCGGCCAGAATTCATAATGAGGGGATGTGGTTCGATACGTTCCCTCACCAGCAAGTTGGTGATCTGGAGGAGCGGTTCTTTAATGAGAGCAAAGGCACAGAAAAATACCAGCAAAAGCGTCAGGCAATGGAACTGGCCACTTATGCCAGTGCTGGCCCTTGGTACACGGAATCCTTTTCAGCTGGCCCCGTACCCGTATGGCTCATTCCTGAAGGATGGGCGGCCTTTGAAGCAGTGCATTTCTGTAAGTCGACCTACTAATGGCTTCAGCTACCACCGCAAACACATGCTGCTACACTCTCTACCTTGTCTCTCGCATCTGCCACTTTTGACTTCTTCTTCGGCGGCGACGGAAAACGCATGCTGATCCAGGTAACGCCAAGGTAACACTGTGGTGCATAGAGATCTGATGGACACCGATCTCGCCGACAGCACGCACAGGGCTTTGTGTCGAACGGAGCCGTATAGCCCGTCCAATGACATCATTGTTGCCAATTCTCTTTGCATGCGACTATCACACATTGCTGGGGTTGAAAACACCACACCGAAACCCACGCCATCCTCGGTCCACCTCTGGGTCCGCCTTGGAGATCTATTGAACACTTCGGTCAGAACATTAAGCCGGCAGATAACTGATGTAGAAAATGTGGTACAAAACAAAGTTCTGCAAAGGATTTGCGACATGACAGGCATCGAGGTAGTTCACCCCAGCGCATCCAAGCAACCAGCCTCATGAGCCACTAGCCTGCTAACTTTAGTTCTTGCTTAGGAATATCTCAACCTAGCTGGCGGACGAGCTCATCTTCGCGGATTTTTGGCTATTCTGCGGCTATGTGGTATACCCATCGACCTTGCAAAGAAGCAGACAGGCCTTGGAAACGCGATCCACTGCATGACTCTGTTTGTTGAACCATGACATCCTGACCCGAAAGACTGATTGAATTAACCTGAACCAGTTGTGGCGTGCTCTCGAATACGGTGAGCAGTTACGAAGCCAAGCTTGACGAAATTCGTGCGTTTAGCGACGTAGAGCTGATGGACATGTACTGCTTCACTTTGGAGAACAATTTTCCTTGTCCGAGTTATCTTTGGGCCCAGATACTCGAGATTTCGAGATTAAGAACCATGGCTGCCACAGGCTCTAGCGCCGTTGTTCTGCTGCAACATGCCCAGAAGATCTATGGGCAGGTCCAAATTTTTTCTCCGGAGAATTGGAAAGAGTCTTACAGTATACCAAAGGGGCGTGTTGCGTTGCTGCTGTCGCGCATCTTCAAGGCTGCAGTTGGCATATATTGCTGCTCTTGTGTTCCAGCTTCAGTGGTCGATGAGGACTTTGCTACATGGAGCTCTGGCCAGGCTGCTGCGCAACGCCTCACGTTGCTTCGCCTGCTCGGCGAGGCAGTCGAGTTCGATCGGCAGTTGAATACTCGTATTCTGTGGCCAATTGCCGTTGCTGGATACGCCGCCAGCACAGGCACGTATTCCGAGAGAGCACTGGTCGGTCGGCTGCTAGCTGACATGCAGCATGAATTCGGCTGCATACCTCCCCGGCTGTTGGCCCGATTGCATTGTTTCTGGATGTTGGGCTCAGGTTCATGGGACGATTGCTGGAATGGGCCATTCACGTTTCTACCGTGAGCAATCGCAAAAGCGCTATAGCTAGCTTGTAGAACCTAAGCTCAATTCAAAAGATGAATTTAAAATGACTATGGGTCGACGGGCCTTGGCTAGTCGCCCCATGTAGATTACACCTACGTAACCGGTGACTAGGGCTGCTCTGAGGAGCGAGTATTCGGGATATCGCCAATACATATTCTGCTACATAAGGTTGTGGGCGCTCAAAATAGTGCCATGGCTAATGCTAATGGAGAAGATGGTGATGTACTTGACGGGGGAACCGAACAAGAGGCACGACGAAAGACACCTCCAGAAAATGTATTCAAAGTGCACTTCTATTTTTAATTAACACCTCAATTCGACAATTAAAACGCAAGCGTCTGTATAAGAGAAGAACAACTTTCAAAATAAAATCTACTCTTTATACACGGCAAGACGCTGACTGAGTTGGGTTCGAAGCTAGGCTTTCGTGTTGCGTTGTACTCGCCTCATTTATGCTGTCGGTCCACTATAGTTGATCTGAACAGTGCCCCCAAAGACGTTGGATGGATAGCAGATTGGGTCGCTGTTGAGTGGGTGCATGTACCATTTCTCGGACCCTTCAAGGTTGTAGTTGTAACCGTAAGCATCCGACGCGCTGCAATACTCGAAATAAAAGGTGTTGAAAGGTGCCAGACCCGACGCGGCGCTTGGACTAGCATTTTCCTGAATCCACTCGGCCGTCGAGCCGCACAAGGAGTAGCCTTCAGGAGCATCCATGGGAATCATAACGTCCTCTCCTGTGGAGAGATTCTTCATGTACCTGTGGAAGTTGAGCACTGTTAGACTTGTGGGGTTTAATGAATGAAGGTGTACTAACGCGTAGCCCGAAGTGCTGTTATACGCCTTGACTTGGACGTAAACGCTGTCTCCAGGGTTGACTTGTAAGGCTACGGTTAGTCTCGATCTGCTGGCGAAAAGTTTCAGGGTCATGCTTACCGACTGGCTCAGTCATAAGCCAAGATTCTCTGGGGTAGAACTCGTACCAGAAACCATAAGTCAGGACATTGTCTTCCATCTTGATCCATCTCAGTCAGAAACGCAAGTTCACTTTTGCTCAGTCCCCTTCCGAATGAGGAGCGCATGGTTTTTGAGAGTTCTCACGACGACTTACCCTGGCATACGTTCCAGCTTGAAGGATAGCCTGGCATTGATCGCTGGCTCCGTCAATGCCAACCCACTGGTAGTTGTAGATTGGCTGCTGCGAGTAGTAGTGATCGGGAAGAGGCCAAGATTTCGGCATCACCCAGGCGGAAGAGACATCTCGAAAATCGTTGCCGTGGAGAACCTGACCGCACCAGTTGCCGGAGCTGCGGTCTCGTCGAACGTGGCGTCCGTTGTTGGAGGCGTCAATAGCCAATGCAGCTGCGCTCGGCGCCAGAAGCCAGAAGCCAAGATTTTTGAAAAGCATTTTTGTAAGATGGAGAAGAACGAGGCCAAATCAAGTCTCGAATGAGGCAAGACTGTATGAGTCGATGGTTCGGCACATGTTGAATGCTTGGGGGTTCGCGTCATGTATATATTTTCCTATGGGCAGACGGCCCCCTTGCCGCACTATTTTTGAACTCGGCCGGCAGTCGGCAGTGTTTCTAATGGTATTTACGATAACTATAACCCATATTATTATAAAATATCGTTGTATCATATAGTTCGGGCTTACATGTTATAGCGGCAGACCTGCCAATATAGTATATATTATAATCTCCAAGACTTTCACGATGTACAGTAATATCGCACTATTGGACACGCTGACAGTCGGCCAACTCTGCAGACTCCTTCCTCATCTGGCATGGCGTTGTTTTCGCACACGAGCGAGAAAATTGACTAGACCGGTCGGTTGGAAGTGGTTGGTTTGGAAAGAGATGGTTACATCCCGCTTGGCTGCCCCTCCTTTCTGCAGCCACGCGTCTATCTATGAATGACCAACAACTAACAGGGTTGTACCTGGGGGGGCAAAGATGTAACTACACCGTTGGTTTGTCCATGGCCTTTTTTTTTTTTTTTCTCTTTTTTTTTTTTAAGAAAAGACGTAAGAAGCTAAAATAAAAAAAAACGACTAGATAATTG
>JARJPL010000527.1:0-66372 GCA_030782805.1 Aschersonia sp. MBC 622
CCCCCCCCCCCCCCCCCAACGCATACGACATGGAGCGCTTCACGCAAGAGGCATTTGACGAGCATTCTCGGCAGAACCCGCTGCTGGTCCTCGACGACGTGCTCACGCGGCATGTGCACCAGAGTCCCTCGCCAATTCTCTTTGCGTATCCTCGTGCGGATCGAGAGGGTGGCGACGGCGACTACTACAAGACTTTTACGGCGGCGCAGCTCGACGGCTACGTGGACGCGGTTGTGCGGCACCTCGTCCAGTGTGGACACGAAGCGGTGCGTTTTTTTCTATCCCACTCTCTTGCGGACGAGCCAAAGGATATAATGGGGAATGAAAGAAGTGACTAACGAAAGGGGTTGCGAGCAGAATCTCGGACGCGTGGTGGGGATGCTGGGAAACCCCAACCTCGACTGGGTCGTCCATCTCTTTGCGCTCTCTCGCCTTGGGTACTGCGTCGTCATGATGTCGCTTCGCCAGAAAGCTGTTGGTCTTGCGAGTCTGCTAGGATCCGCACGCGGCGACGCCGTGGTGTACGACAAAGCCACGCCCGACACGGCGGACCTCGTCCAGGGCATCGTCGCGTTGCAGCCATCCACTTTGACGATTCCATTCGTTCCGCGCTCCGTCTATACGGCGGCGGCCGCCGTCAGGGACACTTCCACCCCCAAACCGCCGCGCTTCTTCTTCCCCCGCGAGAAGCAGACCGACACCACCGCCATCTTCTTCTCGACGTCGGGCTCGACGGGGCTCCCGAAACCCATCCCCTACCGACACGACGACATGGCGCTGTCGCTATTCACGTCGTCGCTGCCGCTCACCAGCCTGCTCTCGTGGCCGTTCTACCACGGCTGGGGACTGGGCATCCTTCTCGGCACCATGCACGCGGGCAAGACATGCTACGTCATGGACACCGGACCAGAGTTGACACCCGGCGCGCTGATTGAGGCGCTCGAGGCGGCACGACCAGAGTTCTTGCCCGCGCCGCCGTACAATGTCGGGCTCATTGCGCAGACGCCCCGCGGACTGGCGTGTCTGCAGGCGGCCGAGTACGTCACCACGGGCGGCGCGCGGCTGCCCGACGAGCTGGGCAAGTATCTGGTCGAGCACGGCGTCAACATCAGCACGTCTCTGGGGAGCTCGGAAGCGACGCGCAACTTTGCCACATCCATGTGGCGCGCGCGCGGGGATCCGTAGTGGGATTACGTTGAGATTCCGCCGGTGCTGCGGCCGCACATTCTGCTGGATCCGGTGCCTGGCAACGCGCCGCTGCACGAGATTGTGTTTTTGCGCAGCTTCCCCGGGCTGAGTCACGTGGAGGAGGGGAATGTTTTTCGCACGGGGGATATGATGCGGCCGCACGAGGACCCGCGGCGGGATACGTGGAAGTTTGTGTGCAGAGAAGGGGACTTTACGGCGCTGAGCACGTCGATGAAGGTGCTGGGCGTTGCGGTTGGGGAGCGCTTGCGAGCGAGCCCGCTGGTGGAGGAGGCGGTGGTGGTGGGCGTGGGCAGGACGGTGCCGGGGCTGCTGGTGGTGCCCGCGACGAGGGAGGAGGAGGAGGAGGAGGAGGAGGACGGCGACGACGAGGATTATGGGGAGAGGTTCGTGGAGAGAGTGTGGCCACTGGTGGAGGAGGCAAATGGTATGGTGCCGGGGCATGCGGAGATTTCGAGGGACATGCTGCGCGTGCTGCCGCGGACAGCGAGGCTGCCGAGGACGGACGAGGGGAGCGTGATGCGGCAGAGGGTGTATACGGAGTTTGCGAGTGAGATTGAGGGGCTGTATGCGGAGAAAATGGGGTAAAGGATGTAGAGGGTGGAGGATGTAGATATCAGGATCGGTCATGAGATTGGGTGAGGCGTGGATCTGGTGTTGTAAAATCGCTGATCGTGTACTTGCTCTCTGATGCTCACAGGTGGGAGAGCTCAAGGCCAAGAAAGAGAAAGCTTCGTCATTACCGTGGAAGCCGATACAGCTCTTGTTAGCACAGCATCGCTTCGGGCTTGTAAGGCAGTGTACAAGTTATCGTGAGATGATTTTCGAGACCCGTGAGAAGCCTTAGCTTTGTCCTGAGAGACTTGTTAAGGAGGAAGAAGCTGGCGGCACTGGTGACGCGACTAACAGTTCTATGATGAAGTAGACATGCAAGGTTCAAAGCCAAGTTTAAGAACTGTGGAAAGCTGATATAACGTCGTTTCGTGTAGCAACTAGGAAGTGATGCTCTGCTGGAGTGAGACGGTCGACTATCAGCTTTGCGCCGTCTCAATGTATCTCTGCCAGGTTCTGAAAAAAAAGAATTTCTATTCCGCACTGAAATACCTGTTTGGCAGCCACAAGTCAAATTTCGGCCTAGGTGTATACTACCATGTAATTAACGTACTTGTGGTGTCGCCTCTGCTGGGTGTTAATGCTATCTGATAGAGGTGACTCATACTGTACCCGATAGCTACCCAAACGCTTCAAGCCGAGCCACAAGCCTCTGCAAGCTTTTGTTTGTAGGGTAGAAACTGTGTTCTGAAAGCGCCCATGCTTTGCGATCCTCTACCCTTTCGTGTAAGTGATAGAAAGACGCCCACACTTGCAAAGGTGCGACAGAACGAGTCCATCAGCTTCGAAGTTTTCACCAGACTTAGTGGATGACTTCTCTAGTGTTGTTCAGAATGAATCTATTTGACAGCAACTGTGACAATGGGTTGCCATGCCGTTTTTTTCTGGCCTGCTGGCGCCAAGGCCTCCGGAGCTGTACTCCCCGCATTGTGCTGGAGCGTGCGACACCGACTATCGAATTCTATACCAAATTTCCCGTATTCATGCAGGAAAGTACCATTTTAGCGTTGTACAGCATCTAGTCAGAGGCAGGTCTAGCAGAATTTAGCCAATTCACGAGCGACTATGAAGCTGTCCGCTTTCTGCTCCGAAACAGCAAGGAGCTCGAGCGACTGTCATCTGTCAGAGAAGAGTATTTGAAGCGCGAATGCGTCAGCACGATGCCCGTGCTATGGCAACTTCCAACCTAATTACTGATCTACATTAAAATCGCTTCAAAACAAGAATGAAGCCTATTGACGCCCTCGTTGCGTGCATCGCCAGCATGGCCGCCGCCTCACCCACGCCAGCTGAGCTTGACACCCGCCTGCGTAAATGCGGCTACAGAAGCTGCCCAACAGGCTGGAGATGCTGCAACAACTGCGACCCCGATGAGGCCGTCTGTATTCGAGGCCCTGATTGCCCTCGTTGCAGATAGGCAAGTTCAAATCAGCCGACAAAAGATTGCCCGCTACGGACAGGAATGACGTCAATTGGGAACAAAGTATGGGCTCACTACGTTTCTTTGCTATCCTTCTCTCTATCGATACAAAGCGCATCTGAATGCAGCTGCTTGAAATTGTAGGAGAAGGATGTATACGTTTGTTGAAGAGAATCACGCGGTCGAGTAGCCGATCGGCTTCATAGGCACAGCGTCGCGGTGAGATGGACGCAGGTTGAAAGGAGGAATCGCTTTCTAGCGTCGTCTTTACATGAGCCATGAGTAGGCATGATGAGCAGCTCTACATACAGTAGCTATCCGAAATTGAAACGCTGTTGTGTCGCAGTACGGCTATTGTCCGGAGGTTTAGCAGCCGGAAACAAAAGCGAAGAGGTTGTCGTAGAAAGTTAGAGAAGTTGGGCAAAGAAGACAGACTCTGGAAAAGATTACATATACGCTCTTGTTCCCACGTTGCTATCGCAGAGAAAGCATTTTCTCAAAGTGAGCTGCACAAATCTTTATAATAAACTAGCATAACTTGCATAAACTTGCGGCACAACACCGCAGTTTTACCGTCCAAGTGGTGCGGTTCTGCGAGCCCCACTGTAGAGGCGGCCGTTGATTGGAAGACCGGCGAGGGCGCACGAGCCACCGCACAACGAGTCTGCCACCGGGAATTCGCTTAAAATTTCACCCACAAATTATTTTCAAACCCTCCTAGACTTTTCTCCCACTGCTAGGCTTTGACGCTCTCTACTCCTCTCACTAACCACCAACCACCACAGCCGACAAAATGAGTGTATGTTTCTGCGAACTTTGCGACAGCGAGAACAACAATTGCGAAGACGGCGACTAACCCATGACCAATAGCACCGAAAGCACGAGGAGCCTCGTCACGGTTCGCTGGCCTACCTTCCCAGGAAGCGTGCCGCCCGTCACCGCGGCAAGGTCAAGTCGTAAGTTTTTTTTTTCGAGTCGGGAGGAAGATATTGCGACTCGCAGGAAAGAAGCAGAGGCTAACCAATTGGCTTGCATACAGCTTCCCCAAGGATGACCCCAAGAAGCCCGTCCACCTCACCGCCGCCATGGGCTACAAGGCCGGCATGACCACGATCGTCCGTGACAGCGACCGCCCCGGTGCGAAATCTAACAAGAAGGAGGTCGTTGAGGCTGTGACCATCGTTGATACCCCACCTGTACGAACAATGCAGCCCGCTTTGCTTTGCGCATATGGCTAACATCTGATGTTTAATTCTAGATGATCGTTGTTGGTCTTGTCGGATACATCGAGACCCCCCGCGGCCTGCGCTCGCTCACCACCGTCTGGGCCGAGCACTTGTCCGACGAGCTCAAGCGCCGCTTCTACAAGAACTGGTACAAGAGCAAGAAGAAGGCTTTCACCAAGTACGCCAAGAAGCACTCCGAGTCGTCGGGTGCCTCCATCGCCCGCGAGCTCGAGCGCATGAAGAAGTACTGCACCGTTGTCCGCGTGCTCGCCCACACCCAGATCCGCAAGACGCCCCTCAAGCAGAAGAAGGCTCACCTGATGGAAATTCAGGTCAACGGCGGCTCCATCTCCGACAAGGTCGACTTTGGCAAGGAGCTCTTTGAGAAGCCCGTCTCGGTCGACTCCATCTTTGAGCAGGACGAGATGATTGATGTCATTGCCGTCACGAAGGGCCACGGTTTCACCGGTGTCACTGCCCGTTGGGGCACCAAGAAGCTTCCCCGCAAGACGCACAAGGGTCTCCGCAAGGTTGCTTGTATCGGTGCCTGGCACCCTAACCACGTCCAGTGGACGGTTGCCCGTGCCGGTCAGGACGGTTACCATCACCGTACCTCTGTCAACCACAAGGTTTACAGAATCGGCAAGGCTGGTGCCGAGGACTCTGCCTCGACCGACATGGACATTACCAAGAAGAAGATTACTCCGTATGTGCCTTTTGGACCGAAAGTCAGAATTTTTGCTAACAGATGCTTAGTCTCGGTGGTTTCGTCCGTTATGGTGAGGTCAAGAACGACTTCGTCATGGTCAAGGGCTCCATTCCTGGTGTCAAGAAGCGTGTCATGACCCTCCGCAAGTCCATGTTCACACACACTTCGCGCCGCGCCCTGGAGAAGATCAACCTCAAGTGGATCGATACCTCGTCCGAGTTTGGTCACGGTGCTTTCCAGACCCCTGCCGAGAAGAAGCAGTTCCAGGGTACCCTCAAGAAGGACCTCACCACCACCGCCTAAATGGGTTGAGCGGGCCGAGCGTCACTTTTCTTTTGTATCTTGCGCACTTTCTTGCATTGGGGTGTCGAGGAAATGGTTGGTTTATGCCACTTTATGCTAGTCTTTTTGGGTTTTATGGGATCAACGTAAAAATGCTAGGTGAAGGAAGAATGAAAATTTAAAAGATTCCCATTGATGAAAATTTTTTGCCTCTTGAAATGTGGAAGCAATTTGGTAGCAAAGCTTGCATCGTTGTGCTGTGGGTGATATATGATGGCGCGGATTAGGATTGACGTCACCCCACTTTTACTTGGGCGTGTGGGCGTTTGCAGCGAGACAGAACGTCAGAAGGAGGATCTACAAGAACAGCCCCTCTTTCTCGTTATAAAACAGCTTGCTGAGCAGAAAATTGAATCCACCACCGTCATATGGCAGGGAAGAATGTCCATGTTTCATTAAATCGATTTGGAGTAATACGAGAATCTCTAATCGGACCTTTACGATCGACAGTCGCAAGAAAGCAGCAGCAGCGACCAGGACAAAGGGGACCGCGGCATCGAGGCCCCACGAAGCAACGTCAGCAGTTTTTCTCTACCGGATCGGGACGCGACGAGATACGAGGGACTCGCATTCGCAACACGACGACTGATTGCGAAACGAGCAGCGTCACGGCGTCGATAGAACAAGCAAAGCAAAGAGCAGTAGTCGACATGTCTTCGGATCAAGACTACATGGCGTTCCTGAACAAGGCCAACAACGACGCCGACGAGGCCCACGCCAAGTCGTCAAAGACGGCGCGCGCGCAGCTCAAGACGCTGGATGCGGGGCAGACGGCGCCGCAGGGCATTGTAAAATTGTGCAAAGAGGCCGTGTACATGAGCGACGCGGACGAGCCGTTTGAGCCGGTGTCGCTCAAGTTTACGGGTGCGGGTGGACTACCTGACGAGGGTAAGTGAATAATTCCCTTGAATTCATGACCATGCGGAATAGCTTTTGCGGTGTGTTGCTGAGGACATTTGTTGCCGTTTTTCTTTGTTCGGAGAGAGGATATGCGAATTTTCTCTCTCTTTGACAAGGCTGCGAGCGGCATGGCGCGGCTGGGATCAGCAGCATGAGAGAAAAGTGTTGGGACTGGATGCTGATACATTTTGGAAACAGAGGAATTCGCCAAGCTCATCGAGCACTGGGACGTGGCCAAGGCCGAGATTAGTATCCTGGACCCGCTGGACTGGGATTCTAACGGACAGTACACGCAGGTGCTGGAGGCGGTGCGGGATGCGAGCAAGGGCAGCGACGTGCGGGTGTACCGGGTGGTGCGCGACACGACACGGGTGGAATACTGGGTAATTACGAGGGCAGGCGAACGGATTGTGGGCGCCAAGGCGTTGGCGGTCGAGTCGTGAAGTGGCGATGGAGGTACGAGACACGAGCTCTATTTAGAGGATGCCTCGGAGAAGATGAGGGGACAATGAGAGGAGAAAAAGAGGTTTGGCCGGGTGGAGAAGTTATTAGTGTAAAATGTGACGATTCGTGCCGATGAGGATGCAAAGTGTGTTTGCATGTGTGATGTCGCAGTGGATACATGTAAAGCTGTAAATGATGTCTTGCAAAGTTGCAAGCCGGGGTAGCGAAAGCAATCAAGGGCACATGGGAAACAAGTTCTAATTTTGACGAGTTGAGGATGGGAAGCGCACGGGTATAAAGATGATTATTGACAGGCAACAGAGGTTCATTGGGTGAAACCGATACGATGGAAAACAGGCACGGAGAAAAAGGAGAGTCTGGGGAGAGGACAGATTGTGGCGGGACGAACGAATGATGAGTCGAGTCGCTGGGCCGCGCGGGGTGTTTTTTCTAAATTTAGCCGCCCTGGTCTTGGAAATGGGCCTAGGCAGCACCTCGGGCTTCTTCCCCTTTCTTTTTCCTTCTTTTTTTTTTTTTTTTTTTTTTTTCATTTCTTTCCTGCCACAGCGGGAAAATATAGCGTTTGCAATTAAAATAAAGACAAACATTTGTTGACGGATCCGGACTGTTGGATGTTGGGCAGGAAGGGGGGGGGGAGGGGGAGAGATGAAGAAAAAACTGGGGGACAAGGAGAAAAAAAAGACTGAACGCGCAACACGACAAGGATGGATAGGTGTTGCTATTATTGATCTGAAGAACAAGAAAAAAGAAAAAAAAGAAAAAATCAAGAATACACTGGGACTATGCGTATTTTTAGCCACCTAACAATAGAAACCTGCACAACACCCACCACTACGATTGGGCGGCGCGAGCATGAGCCAAGGCCTGGGGGACCGACCCCCAACGCTGGGCTGCGCGGGCGCTTACGCAGACTAGGCCGACGCCTCGCCGATTCGCTCTCCCATTTTGAATGATGCTATTTTTCTTTGCTTTTCTTTTTTTCAGGTGTGGCAATAAAGGAAATGAACTAAATATGTATGAGAACCGTCTTGATTGGATGATTGCACGGGAAAATAATAGATAATGAACATCTTTGTTCACCCCCCCACAACGTGTAGCTACGTTGGGTTTACGGATGCAGCATATATCAGTTTATTGACTGATCCCTCCTCTCCCCCCCTCTCCCTCCGTTTTAGCCGCCGTGGCACAAGTTGAACCCCTCTTTCTTCAACCCATCTTCATCCTGTCTGTCCATCGCTGACACCCCCTCACCGGTTCGGCGGCAAGAAAAGAAAAAAGAGGACAAGGGGGGGTGGGATATCAGATTAATTCTCTCGCCTTTTTTCCCTTCTTCTACCACAACACATCTTTTCATCTTTTCATCTTTTTAACTTTTTTCTTGGTTTTATATCCTCTTGAACTCTTTCTTCCCCCCGGATGATCCTCTGACAAGCCGGCCGTTTCATCGTCGACGTTTGAGGGACACACACAAAAGAAAAAAAGCAGAGCTCTTTCTGTCACACTTGTTGTCTGTTTTGTGCATTGCACAAGACGAAGCTAGACACTCGTATCGTTTCAGGACCTTTTTTCCTTGGCCCCATTCTTGCTTAATTGCTCTCTCGTCTCTCCGCGTTTCCCCGTCAATTCCGGCCACTATACGGAGCAGTCTATTCCTGTGCTATTATCGGTTCAAACTGTTGCATAAAGAAACGCCCTTATCCTTGCGCCGCGCGCGCGCAAAGATCGACCTGCACACCTTTTTACAACGCTAATAAACTCATTCACAAAACTCGGCAGCGTTACTAATAACAACGACGATAACAACATCATCATCAACATCATCATCAAGATCAAGATCAAGATCATCATCAACATCATCATCATCATCATCAACATCATCATCAACACCAACAACATCATCAACACACTACAGCCATGTCCGTCATGGCCTCTCGTCCGCCCAACATGCCCGCCGGCGCCGGTGGCGGCAACCCCTCCAAGCGCCCACGCCTCTCTCTGCAAATCAAGACGTCTTGCCTCTCCGGCTCCTCTTGCTCGTCCGGCAACGCAGCGTCGACGTCGACGTCGACGCCGAACCGCTCGCGCGGCTTTCCCCTCAACCCGTCGGACCCGACGGCCTTCAACACCCTCTCCAACGCCTACGTGACGGCCATTGAGCGCGCCTCGACGCCCCTCGCCTCGCCCGCCGCCGCCGCGGAACCCTTCACCGCAATCACCACACTGCAGGCCATCTCACTCTACTCGCCCCTCGGCGGTCGTCGTCCCCGCCCGGCAGCGGCCAGCGCTTACCCCGCGACACCCGTCTCCGCGTCGTCGCCCCGGCGGCAGCAGCAGCAGCAGCTGCGGTTGCTGCCAAGCAACAGCGTCATGTCGCCCACGCCACCCGTATCGGCTGGCGCCGTCGAGGGTGGCGGAAAGGGCAGAAACAGCACCGTGTTTAGCTTCTCGCCGAGAGATGCTGCCGCGGGCCGCCATTCCCTCGAGCAGGCCCTCTACGCTGCGGCAGCGGTCACGATACCTGCGTCGCCGGCAGCCACAATACCCGCATCGCCAGCAGCCACGTCGCCAAAAAAGCAGCAACAGCAGCAGCAGCAGCAACAACCCGCACGGGCCGGCGTCTCCGGCTCGCCTCCGCCGTACACGCACGCCAAGGCCCTCCGCAGCATCCTCCGCAATTCGCCTCTTTCCTCGCGTCGATCCGCTTCGTCTCCGCGCCGCCTCACAACCCCCACCGTCCGCATCCAGCAAGAAGATGCGCAACAGCAACAGCAACAGCAGCAGCAGCAGCAGCAGCAGCAGAGGGCCGCCAAGCGCGTATGCTACCACAGCCCCATTGAGCAGGAAATCACCACCAACACGTACACCAAATCTCACATTGACCTGCTCGTCGAGGAAGCCGCCACCGCGTCGCCGTGCTCCCCGCGCCGGATGCCCGTCGACTTGCTGCGGGCGTTTTCCGCGAATGAGATTCGGGATGGCGGCCAGACGCCCGGTGCGTTTGAGGACGAGAGCAAGCGGCTGGACGCGGCGCTGTCTAGTTCAGGTGATGGAGTGCAGAAGAGGAGTAGTAGTAGTAGTAGTAGTAGTAGTAGTGGTACTACGCGAGGGGAGAAGAAGAGGCGCTGGGTGTGGACGATTGGGAGAGAAGACGAGGAAGTGGATGAGGATGAGGAGCAGCTCGGCGGTGCGGTGGTAGCGGCGGCGAGAGCGGCGGCGGCAGCGGCGGCAGCGGCGTCGGCGGCGGCTGGGGGGAGTGGGAGTGGGAGTGGAGGGGCGCCGCTGCTGAGCGTGCCGACGCCAAAGAGAAAGATGGACACGAACGTGGCGGATGTGGAAATGGCCGTCATGACGTGAAATGAGAGCATGTGCATGAAAGGATTGGAAATCTATATAGGGTATACAGGCGGACAGAATGTCGCATTTCATTTGCATATTGCATGGTTTGGGGAAACTTGGGAAACTACAACATGGGAACACTCGGATATGGATGGCATCTAGTCAAAAGGGCATATTGTATAGCATTTTCTACGAGACACGAATATTCAAAGTTGGCGAGAGACTTGGTATATTTGCTTTGAGAGCAATACCATTTATAAATACATCGGCATACACATACATGCACCCACACCCACACAAAGCATGGGCATGACTTCTTTATTCCATTTGCACGAAACGGTGAATTCTATATAGTTTCATGTACATTACATGAATTCTTGCATTTGCTTTACTTTATATATCTATAGTGTCCTGTCGTTCTCAATCATTATGCCCCATTATGCCCCGTTTTGCTCCGCGTGGTACATTTCCTCGGCCGACTTGATGCAGTGCATGCTCGCGCCCAACTTGTTAATCGTCTCCATCCACTCGTCATACTCGTCCGAGTCGAGCACGATGCCGCCGCCCGCCTGCAGATACGCCGTGCCCTCCTTGTACAGCATGGTGCGCAGCGCAATGCACGTGTCCATGGCGCCCTCGACAGGCGCCCCGTCGGCGTCGACGCCGCCGTACCCAAAGTAGCCGACGGCGCCCGCGTAGACGCCGCGCTTCTCGCGCTCAAGCTCGGCGATGAGCTCCATGGCGCGGACCTTGGGCGCGCCGGAGACGGTGCCGGCGGGGAAGATGCTGCGAAAGGCGTCGAAGCGCGTCTGGTCGGGACGCAGGACGCCCGAGACCTGCGAGACGAGGTGCTGGACGTGGCTGAAGCGCTCGACGCCGAGTAGGCGGTCGACCCGCACGGTGTGGGGGTCTCCGACGCGGTTGACGTCGTTGCGGGCGAGGTCGACGAGCATGACGTGCTCGGCGCGGTCCTTTAGCGAGCTGCGGAGCGTGGCGGCGAGAGCGTCGTCCTCGGCAGGGGTGCGGCCGCGCTTGACGGTGCCGGCAATGGGATGCGTGATGATGCGGCCGTCCTCGCTCTTGACGAGCAGCTCGGGCGAGGCGCCAATGATTTGAAAGTCGCGGCAGTCAATGTAGAAGAGGTAAGGGGAAGGGTTCACGGTGCGCAGGTGCCGGTAAATGTTGAAGGGGTGGAGGTCGGTCGGGCGCGCGAAGCGCTGCGAGGGAACGGCCTGGAAGATGTCGCCCTTGTAGATGTGCTCCTTGAGCTTGGTGACGTGCGCTTCGTAGCCGGCCTGGCCAATGTTGGACGTGGCCTCGCGGCCGAGCTGCACGGGCCCTTGCGGCGGCATGGGCACCTCGGGGGCGTTTAGCACGTCGACGAGCTCGTCAATCGACGCGGTGGCTTCCTTGTAGGCGGCCTCGAGAGCGCCCGAGTCGTCATCGGCGGGTACCCGCACGTAGCTGATGACCTTGATGACGCCGTAGAAGCGGTCAAAGGCGACAATAGTGTCAAACAGCATAAACAGCGACTCGGGGATCCGCAGCACGTCTTCAAGCGACCGTGCCGTCTTGGGTTCGAAATACCGCACGCAGTCGTAGCCTATGTAGCCGATGGCGCCGCCGGTGAGCGGAGGGAGCTGCAGCCCGGGAACGTGCGCGACGACGTGCCGCGCGAGCTCGGCCTCGAGCAGCGGCAGGGGGTCCGTCGCGGGGCCATACCCGGGGCCGGTGGTGAGAATCTTGCGCGGCTTGGCGCCGACGAAGCTGTACCGGCCGACTTGCTCGGTGGCGGCGGATTCGAACAGGAAGGAATACGGCGAGGGGGATGTGGTGGTGCTGGTGGAAGGCGAGGTGGAAGAAGCGGCGTGAGCGGAGACTTTGAGGTAGGCGGCCGAAGGTGTGATGAGGTCGGAGGAGATTTGGCGATAGACGGGGACGAGGGTAGGTTTTAAACCGCCGTCGGCGATCGGCGTGCGGAGGATGTCGCGGATGACTTCCAGCGTGGGCACAGTCGCTTTCTGAAAAGATGGCGGGGGAGGAGAGCCTCGGTCAGCAAGAAATGGCAACGGGCGCAGATTATGAGCAAGAAGCTGGAAAAGACTTACAGCGCCAGCCATGGTGAGCGGGGGAGTGTGGACAGCGCAATTGACTGATGGTTGATGGCAGGGCGGAAGGGAAAGTGAAGGGTGCAGAAGAAGGGAAGTTGTAGATAGGGTGAGCCCACACAATAAGCCGGAGCCAATGAGTCAAAGCATCCGTAGATAGCGGTTGGTTGGCCGGGGGGGATGTTTAGACGCAAACGAACCCCGCACAAATCAAAGACCATTAACGGCAACAGGATGTCTATTTAGTAGGTAGGTGACAAGTAGGATACTCGCTAGAAATACTAGTAGTAAGGAGGATACTCGCTAGGATTACTGGTAGTAAGGAGGATACTCGTTATTTAGTGTAGGCAAAGGAGGAACCTCGCTAGTATTACTACCTAAAGTAAGGAGGATACTCGCTAGCGTCCTAGGTAATAGACAGGATACTTACTAGCAGGTGATAGAACTTATCTACTTAGTATACTATAACATGTCCCTGAAAATCTAAACCGGCTTGATAGATTTATTGTTCTTTTTTGTGTCAACATCATCTTCGTGGCCTCGTCTTCTCTTGTTTCTCAGCCGTCGCGCCGACCAACAGGTGGCGCCCCCATCTTCAGCGTCAGATTTAGACCCAAGACGCAAAGCCCTTGCTCACAAACGCCGTAAAACTCGTGTCCTTCATCAGGCGCAAACTCGACGCCGTGCCCTTCTCCCATCAAACTGGCGGTCCCAGATGAACCTCTTGTGCTCTGACACCTCCGCCGCTGGTCTCGGCCAGCGTGAGACGTAATCACCACTTGCTCCTGCAAATCCGATTTCCATACCTAATCATACCCCCGCCAAGCTGTTTCCCCGGTAGAATACCGCCTTGGCGATGCTGGACGATGCACTTTCGAGGGGTATTCACGATGAGGTCGTTGGTCATACCTGTCTTGCTCATCAGGGTACCTAGGCCGTCGCCTCTTTGACGGCTGCGGGGGAAGGGTCTCAATGACCCGCCTAGCCTTTCTTTTTATAAATCTTGCTGTGCGCTCAATTCTGCGTCGCTCGTCCCTTTTGCTCGTGCTGGACTGCTGCCACTGCCGCAACGCTCTCCTGACGCGCCCGAGATCTCGTTTCAGTAATTGTCCAAAAAGGTCCCTTGTCGAAAAAAAAATAAAATTAGTACGATGGTGGCTAGGCTTCGGGTTGCAAGTAACGTACAGCTTGTCTGAAATCTCCCGGGAAGGTTCACTGCCTCTTGCCATGAAAAACTTGTATTCCTGGATCAGGGATTCCATGATGACTGAGTTGATGAACATGTTGATGAGGGTGACGAAAAGAGTCATCGAGCAACGAGCTTCGATGATGGCAGGTTTCCTGAAAATCCACTGGACGCGGCCTAGGATCTTCCCAAAAGTGCCCAAATTCCAGTCAAATGTACTCAAAATCAAGTTTGACGCTACTTCCGTCGACTTGATAATCATGTCGAAGTGGTTGGCCAAAGCCTGAGCATCCAGAAGCGCATCTTGCTTCCTGGGCTCAGTCAACACTTTCAGTAAAGCTGGACTCTGCATCTGAAAGTTGTTGACAGAAATTGCCAGTATCAGCATCTCGCTGTTGAAAATCCTGACATCTTTTGGCGCGCCGACAATCTCCTCGAGCTTGCCGTGGAGCTTGAACAGACGTTGCACCACAGGAATCGCCAACCCGAAGACGGCTGATGCGGGCTCGGCCATTAATCGAGTGCATTCCAGATACCTGTTAGAAACGTTTCTTTGTTAAAAAGAGGTTTGATTCTCTTTTACGCTTAAGCTTGGACAAGTGACAATGGGCCAACACCGACCAAGATGAAAGAAAGATACAGTCCTCTGGCTGAATTATATGGCCAGCCACTGTGGGCGTCGCCAAGGCCTGCCACAGGTCATGCCTCTCTCCTTTAAAGGCAAATTGGCCCGAAAACTAGTACACGCACAAGTGGTTGGAGATGTTCTGCTCACCACCTGCCGGTACGCGGGTGGTTCGCATGCTCTGCATCTTGTTGTGGCAACCGTTGATTGGCTTGGCTGAGAGGCGCCACGAAGCCTTTGTCCAACACCGCGGAGGGCCGGATGCTATCAGCATCATGCCGCCCAACAGTCACAATTGATCTGCATAATCGTTTTTGCTGAGCCAAGACTTGGTTCAGTCATGCGTAACTATTGAAAGACTCTATTCAGTGGAATGTACACCAGGTAGACAAAAACAGGTTCTAAAGCATCATCAGCCAAGACGGGTGCCAAAGATGAAGCCATTAAAAATCGGTATTGGTACCATGGCACGGCAAGCCACAATCGGCACTCAGGTAGCCTGCACTCTCTTGTCTTTCCCAACTCTTGTCAAGATGTTTTCCTCGCCACCCTCTCCCACCTGACCGTCCTTGAACAAAGACGCAACGACGTCGTCGAGAAAGATGCAGCCATTGGGGCGCGTCAGCTTGACCGCCCAGTTCAAACTGCTCGCCCAGCCCAACCATGTCGGCGTCGACAAACACAATGTCGAATTTGCGTCCCTCCTCGACCAACCTCGGCAGAATGCCCGTCGACGAGCCGAGGAGCACCTCTGGGCGGAGGACTCGCAGAGGGCGGCAGCGAGTCGCGCGTTGGGACGCAGGAGGGCGGACCGGGCCTGGGCGTCGAGCTGCGGAGCGGAGCGAAAGTCGTCAAAATCGACGATGCGGCAGCATGCTCTTGTCCTGCTCTACCAAGGCGCGTAGCCGCTCCTGTGAGTCCATGATGCTATAGAGTTGGTTGCGGACTGGAAGTGGATTTTGGGACTGAATAATGAATAGAAGACAGAGTGTATTGCGATTGGAATATAGACATATCAATCAGTCAGTCTTGACCAAAAGCACCTTGCCAGCTTATATTGCAGCTGCTTGCACGTAGATCCCGGAGATGCGGCCGATTTGGCGGGGCCGACTCGGGGTCGGACGTCGGGGTCGGGGCTGCGCTGGAGGGGCCCGAAAGAAGGCTCATTGTAACACGACATGGACTCTGGAAAGTAATCACTCACCAGACAGCTCAAGGGCGTGTCATCATTACGCGCCAGTTGTGTACTTTACGAGGCCCCTGACCCGAAGCTGACCAGTTGTATCTGTATTTGCCCAATTGAGTCAGGCCTTGCTGAGGTTGATAGTGAACGCCACAACTCAGCCACAGCTTCCGTGATGGTCGCAATGAATTGACAGGAGGAAAGTTTTTGGTAGGTATAAAACTTCAGATTCCATTGAGGGCAGGCAAACGAGGTTGTTGCTCCGGCCAAGTGAGCTTTGAGTCTGATGTCTCTGAAGTACCGTAATACCGTATGAAAGCTCTACTTTGTGTGAGAGAGCAAATAATAGAGCCAGGTCCAAAGTATGGTATGCTGCTGTACCTAGTAGCGACTTGGAAAAACCAACCAGACTCCAAGCATGTGAATCGGTGACTGGCCAGGGGTAACAACTGCCACTACCTGTCTGTAGACTGTGGAATGTGGCTAGCGAGATGGCGGGCAAGGTTGCAAGTATACCTAGCGGTGTCTCTAGATAGCTTCTGAACTGGGTAATCTTGGAACAGGATTTTGACTGAATTTTTTAAAACAAAACATCAGGTTTAGAGGCATCTGCTGTTAGGATGGCACCTTTTGGCCCATCTACATGGGGAGGGGGGGCCTCACAGTCTGGAATGGAGCCCGCCAAAAAGTCGCTGCTAGCGTTGCTTCGCCATCTTGCCTGGAGTGAACGCTTTTCCTCCTGCAGGTCGTCCCAACATAGACTCAACAACATCGTGTGCTGCAGAATAAACCATCTTGCACGCCTGCCATGGACAAGATCAACCAGCAACTCGGCAATTTGCCCGCCATGCCGCACTGCGGCCTGGTACTACTTGCTACCATCGGTGGTCTCTTTGTCGCCTCCAAGCTCTTTAGCTATCTGCGCCTCGTCCTCGGCTCCTTTTTCCTGCCTGGCACCAACGTATGTCGCGCACCGCATCTACTGCCCCCCACCCCAATCAATTGCGAATACTAATTGACAATTGACAGCTCCGCAAGTATGGCAAGCCTGGCACCTGGGCCGTCGTCACCGGTGCCTCGGACGGCCTCGGCAAGGAGTTTGCGGCTCAGCTCGCCGCCAAGGGCTTCAACCTCGTCCTCGTGTCCCGAACCCAGTCGAAGCTCGATGCCCTCGCCAGCGAGATTACGGCCAAGTTTGCCGCCAAGGCGCCCCAGGTCAAAACCTTTTCCATGGACTTTTCCCAGGACAAGGACTCCGACTACGACGGCCTCGCCGAGCTTGTCAAGGGCCTCGACGTCGGCATCCTCATCAACAACGTCGGCCAGAGCCACAGCATCCCCGTGCCCTTCCTCGAGACCCCCCGCGACGAGCTGCAAAACATAATCACCATCAACTGCCTGGGCACGCTCAAGGTGACGCAGGTTATTGCGCCCATCCTGAAGCAGCGCAAGCGCGGTCTTATCCTGACCATGGGCTCCTTTGGTGGCTGGACGCCGACCCCGTACCTGGCCACGTACTCGGGCAGCAAGGCTTTCCTCCAGCAGTGGAGCAACGCCCTGTCCTCGGAGCTTGCAGATGACAATGTCGACGTCCAGCTTATCCTGAGCCACCTCGTCACCACTGCCATGAGCAAGATTCGCCGCGCCAGCCTGCTCGTCCCCAACGCCCGCCCCTTTGTCAAGGCCGCTCTCGGCAAGATTGGCACCGGCGGCTACCAAACGGCGCCCAACACCTATACGCCGTGGTGGAGCCATGCGTTTATGCTGTGGTTTATTGAGAATATTCCCGGTGTGAATAGTCCTCTGACCATCTCCATTAACAAGGGCATGCACATTGATATTCGCAAGCGTGCTCTGCGCAAGGCGGAGCGTGATGCCAAGAAGCAGTAAAATGCTATATTCGATACTGGATATGCCATGCTTGGCTTGAGTCTTTGAAAGATGCATTCACTGAAACGCCATGGTGCTCGTTTAAGCTGTATGAATTGTATCAACGGCCTGATACATTATCCGCAGGTTGATACTGTTTATGTAGGATGGTATAGTGCGGCAGCTGCGCACTTTAACGCAGAATTCACTGCAAAAAAAAAAGAAAAAAAGTTTAATGAGATGAATCCAAGTTAATATAATACTTCACCACCGTTATATTTTGTCTCTCATTTTTATATTTTTTTATATTATAAAACCCGCGGTCTGTTGTCGAAACCGCGAGCCCGTGCCGTGCAAGGACGAAGCTGCCAATTAGGTCTAGCGCTGGTGGCCGCCCCCCCCCTGGCCAGGAAAATTGACAGAGCTCCAGAAACCGCGCGCCAGCCTAAGAAACATTTTGGAGGTGTCAGAGCTTCGAAAATTCCCATCTACAACCCACACGGCGCTTCAACGCCAACAAACACCCATTGCTCATCACCATCTAGCGTCAAGAATCTGAATTGGATTGATTGTGCTCCTCGACAGCATTTCATAGCGCCTGACGGCCTCGCTTCTGTCTGCCACTCGATCGCGCGCCCAGACGCAAGCGTCAACAAGACTCTCCAGACGCCAGCGAGAACCTGCCTCGTCTTGTACGAGCCTCTTCATGAGCTGGTCTCGAGCGCGTCGCTTCGTCTCTACCGGCTGACTTGCGAACCTCGTTGCTGATGCTGCAGCAACAAGCTCCATAGCACGCAGTCGATAGCATAAACATCAGCCAGCCCAGCCTCCGATATTCGCCATGTCGTTTCCCGAGACGACGCCGGTTCGCGCCGTCCCTGGCGCGTTCCTAAACACCCCGGCCGTGGCTTCGCGATACCGCAACGAGCAGGACTCTGTCAGCAGAAATCTCTTTCAGCGTTCCGAGTCTGCCCAGAGAAGCGGCTCCGGCTCCCTGCGCAGAAACTCCTCCTCGTCCACTTCGCGGCCACGCGCCTTGGTCCGCTCCGGCTTGGCATCTAGCAAGACGACAGGCTCTCTATTGGACATGACTACGCGTGCGGACGATGCATCGGCGGTTGTATCCTCGAACCTCGTTCCGGTACGGCGCGTGGAAAACATCCCGCCCGTCGTGCGTGCTGCCAGAGCCATCAATAGCTGCCTATCCAACGATGAAAACTTTCCCGACATTGACTCTTACTGCAGACGTAAGGTTATTCTGATCTGAAGCCCCAGTCTCACTGCTGAACTTGCTAACCTGCTTCTCTTCTAGAGGGTGCATCATCCGATTATGAGATACCCCCCACCGATACCGCCTGGTCGCCCTTTCACAAGACTCAAATGTATCCCATTCCGAACCAAGTCTTCGATCATTACAACACGGGCGAGCTGCAGACACTGATGGGCTTATTTGCTGAAATCAACCATGCCTGGGTTGTTATTGACAACTCGCTCTTCCTCTGGGACTACACCAACCCCGATGCCGAGCTTATTGGCTTTGAGGACCAGCCACACACCATCCAAGCTGTCGCGCTCGTGCCGCCCAAGCAGGGCATCTTTGTCAATACCATTACGCACATCCTTGTTGTCGCCACTACATCCGAAATGATTCTCCTCGGCGTATCAGTTGCTCCCACCTCAGCCGGCACCAAGTCTGTTTCGCTTTACCAGACCAAGATGTCACTCCCTTTGCGAGGCAGTGATGTCCGCGTCATCACAGGGTCGGCCGATGGTCGCATCTTCTTTGGAGGGAGCACCGATGTCGACATTAGCGAATTGTATTACCAGTCTGAAGAGAAGTGGTTTTCCAATCGCTGCGGCAAGATCAACCATACGAACCCTGGCTGGTCCGCAGTTGTCACTCTGCAGTCGGGCTTTTGGGGCACCAAGGACCCCGAACATGTGGTCGATATTGCCATTGACGATTCACGAAGTCTACTCTATACACTGTCGAGTAAATCGACGATTCGTACATACCATATGGAGGCACCTGATCGACTCCACAAGGTGATTGAAAAGGAAAAGGTTCACTGTCTTCGTGATATTGCCCACATGATTACACAGTCCAAGCTTCTCACGGATCGGATGAAGATTGTCTCCATCAGCCCAATCTCAAAGCAAGAAGCCTCAAAAATACACCTCATGGCAATGACTGACACGGGCTGCCGAATCTTTTTCAGTGCTACCAGCGCTTCGTCGTATATTTATGGCTCCCAAAACAACATGGTTCCTCAGAGCATGCAGGTTCAATTCATCAAATTTCCGCCAAGCCCCTTTTCCCGCCGGTCTGCGCAACTCGCTCAGCCTGCTGCAGCCGGTGCGGAGAACACAATTGAGCTGGGCTCGACAATGCTTGTTCCTAGCAGACATGGTGCGCGATTTGCGCCCGGTGTGTTTATTGACTTTGTCGGCAAAGAAGACAACGCCAACGTCGACACCATCTTCATCTCGGCCCCCGAATCTGCCCGAATCAAAAACACTAACAGTGCTACGCCGCTGCGATACTACGAGCAAGCTTCTTGGATCGAAATTGGAAGCCGAGCCGAAGCTGTTGGGCTCATCACCAAACCTTTCGGCGCCACCAGCTCGCCGTGGGGCTTTGGAAACGAACTTGCCGTGCAGTTTGATGAATCACCTCCCGAAGTTGCCATCCTGACCAACACTGGTATTCACGTCATTCGTCGCAGGCGCCTTGTGGACAACTTTTCCTCTGCCATCCGTGACGCCCCTGGTGAAGAGGCATTGGACATGGTATGCCGGCGGTTGATTCAGCTCTACGGTCGAGTGGAGACTGTTTCTACCGCCTTGGCTGTTGCCTGTGGACAGGGAGGCGATGTGAGATTTGGGTCGACCAGGGCCATCGACCAGACCACCCAAGATCGTGCCCGTGGCATCTTCGTCGAGATGGGCGGGCAGCCTACACTTGCCGAGACGGATGGTGCTAGCTTAACGACCGACTCTGTGCGACTGTCTTCAAGGCATGATGCTCTCTCCCTTTACCTCGCTCGTCTTGTCAGGAAGCTCTGGAAATCAAAGGTCATTATTCAAGGCGTCTCCCCCACCGGCGCCATTGCTGTCGTCCCCGCTGTTCCTATCGGCACGCTCGCTGTCACTCAAGAGAATTTGGAGCGCCTTCGCAAGTTTATCGAGGCGAATCGTGGCCTGATTCAGGGCATGTCTGGCCCGTCTGATCTCCAGCGTACAGCAACACGCCAGGAGGAGATTGCCTTACAGGCCGAGCACCAGGCCCTGCACGCGCTTCAGAAACTCATGGAAAGCATCTCGGAAGGCATCTCTTTTGTTCTTATGCTGTTCGACGAGCGTGCTGGGGATGTTTTCATGCGGCTCGAAGAGCCATCCCGACAGGCGCTTCGTGATCTCACCTACGAGACGCTCTTCTCACAACCTCACGGCAAGGACTTGGCCAAGGTCTTGGTCAAGGCTATTGTCAATCGCAACATTGAAAGTGGCTCCAACGTTGAGACTGTGGCTGATGCTCTTCGCAGACGCTGTGGCAGTTTCTGTAGCCCTGACGATGTCGTCATCTTCAAGGCTCAGGAGCAGCTGAAGCGTGCCTCTGAGCAGCCCCCGGATACTACGCAATCACGAAATATCCTTCTTGAGAGTTTAACTCTGTTCGAAAAGGTTGCTGGCAGTTTGACTAATGGAAATCTTCAGTCCGCCGTAAGCCAGTATGTGGACCTCAAGTATTACGCTGGTGCTGTCCAGCTATGCCTTGTTGTGGCTCGAGAAAAGGACCGCGGCAATTCTGCTCTCTCGTGGATTCAAGACGGCAAGCCCTCGAGCGATCCGCGCGCCGAAGTTTTCGAGGAGCGCAAAAAGTGTTACGACATGATTCATCACGTTCTGAGCCATCTCGACCAGGTCTCAAGCAAGGAGCCCCAGCTGATAGATGGCAAACCGACAGTCATCGCGATGAAGAGAATGGAAACGTATGACGTTGTGAATGGCTCTGACGATGAGGTTTTCCACTTTGATCTCTACGAATGGTACATTGAGCAAGGTTGGACGGACCGCATCCTGGGGATAGATTCGCCTCATGTCGTCACGTTCCTTGAGCGCTTAGCCGAAACCAACGTCGAGCACGCTGATCTATTGTGCCGTTTCTACACTAACCGCAACCGCTTCTTTGCGGCTGCCGAAGTGCAGGCTGGTCTAGCACAATCGGAGTTTGCCATTGGTATCAAGGAGCGCATCAAGTTACTCAGCTTGGCCAAGGCCAATGCCAGCGTGACTACTGTCGGTGTGAGCAGGCAGCAGCAGCAACTGCTCAATCATGAAGTCAGCGATCTGCTGGACATTGCCAATATTCAAGACGACCTGCTTGGACGCCTGCGTGCCGACGAGCGCATCGAACCGGAGAAAAAGGAAGAGATTACAAAGGCTCTTGATGGAAGTATTCTTGACCTATCGGCAGTAAGTTTGACCTTGATCCATGTATCACACATCTACTAACGACTTGTAGCTTTTTAATGACTACGCAGACCAGGCAGGATACTATGACCTGTGCCTTGTCATCTACCACAGCGCCAATTACCGCAACCCGACTACCATTTCTTCCACTTGGAGCAACCTCATTCAACAAGCACACGATGAAGTCGTCTCGCGCTTGGAAGACCTTACCCCTGGCCAGGCTGAGCCGCCACTGCCTTACGAAGCGGTCAGCAGCAAGATTCAAAACATTGCGCACTACACATCGCTAGACAGCTTTGTCTTTCCCATTTCGACGCTGCTACCGGAGCTGTGTCGCTATGCCGTTGCCTACCAGCAAGACGCGACCATTGGCGCGGACCCGATGTGGCCTGCGCAGCTCTTCCTGACGCTGGGTGTCTCGCACAGCATGATTGTGCAGACGCTGGAAAACGTTTTTGATACGCAAGACTATGGGTTCTCTGGCAACGTGCGCAACCGCATTATTGAGACTATTGTCTTTGTCGTGAGCGCGTGGGCGGCCGAGGTCCGACGCCGCGGCGGCCAGGCCAGCGGCGGGGCGATTGGGCCGTCGGTCGGCGACTTGCTCGCGCGCTGCGAGGCGGCGCTGCCGCCGCCTGGTCAAGGAAATAACAATGGCGGGACGGATCTGCCCACGATACGACGCGTGCTCAAGTCGCTGCGACGCGAAGTCGCGGACCTCGTGGAGCGGTTGCCGACTGGTGGCAGCTTGCGCTGGTAAAGGTGGTGAGGCAAGGGGATTCATTTGCGAGGGCAAGACGAAAGTTGAGAGACAGCAGCCACTTGACATGCGGCAGTACAGAGTGTAATGGCATCAAGATTGAAGTCGTCATTTATTTTACATTTTTGTTTTTTTTTTGTGTCGTATCATTTTTCTATTTCGGAATCTTTTTAAAGCAATGACGAGGAAAAGAAGACTTTTTTTTTTTGTGTGTGTTATGGCCGATGATCTGTTGCGTAGTTGTTTTTGGGCTGGGGGTCGTTGCATCGGGAAGAAAGCTTGTTGTAGCTTTGATTAAGTAGGTTTGTTATCTGAGGTATAATTTTTCTTCCCTTGTAAATGACTATTTTCATGGGGATTCGAGACGGCTTCAAGCTAAAATGACCAAGTGCCGCGGGTTAGTCGCTAAACGGCCGAGGCCAAGTTTCAAATGAATCATGTATCTGGCGATTGAGAATCACGTTTCTGTACTTTGTATCGTTTCCTCCAACATCATTTTAGGCGTAGACTGTTGCATGGCTTAGTCGCCAATCGAGATGAAAAGTCTCCGAAATGTGACCGGGTCAGTGTACCGGGTCTTAGTGGGGACCTCTACGGGCCGGTACTCGGAAAGTCTCCGGCACGACACCCGCATGAGGCGATGTAAGTCGCCGGCATTCTTTATATATAGCTAGACGGGACGAAATCTCTCCCCCGGCACACCATTCATCCCATCAGTGAAATACCAGGCAAAAATTTCTTGCCAACTTTTTACCATCCCTACTTTTTTTTTTTTTTTTTTTTTTTCCCTAACTACTTTGCAGCACGAAAACACACAATGTCGGGGCAGGACGGGAGCACCGAGAGATTGTCCAACACCATCGGCGGCCTCTTTGCCGAGGCGGACAAGCACGAAAACACGTGGGTGCGGACCAGCAAGACGGTCATTGCCAAGCTCGCGGCGCCGCTGCTGCCCCGGATGGGCCTGACGGCGGACCGCACGGCGCCGGTGACGCTGCTGGACAATGCGGCCGGCGCGGGCGTCATGGCGCAGGAGGTGAACAAGGTGCTGCCGCGGACGACGCTGCAGGCCGGGTCGATTCTGGCGACGGATACGGCAGAGTCGCTGGTGGGGATCATGCAGGAGCGCATCAAGACGGAAGGCTGGATCAACACGGAAGCTCGTGTCGTCGACGCGCAGGTATGTTGGGGGAAATTCAGGGGGAGTTGTGATGGGGGTTTTTTGCCAGATACTGACTGACAAGGGGTTTACAGGATACAAAATTGCCGGATAATACGTATAGTCACGTTTCGATACTGCTGGGTTTGCACATTATTCCCGACCCAGATGCTGCTGTCAAAGGTGAGGGAGCGCTTGAACAATGGTCAAGTCAAACTATTGCTCAGACTTTTTTTTCTTTTCTTTTTTTTTCTTTTTTGCTAATAATGACCATCAGAGGCGATTCGCGTCCTCCAGCCGGGCGGCATCTTTGGCGCCACCACAATCCCCCCCCACAACCAAAACAACAAATTCTGGTTCGCCGACGTCGAGACGGCCTTTGCCGCCATGCCCTTTGACGCGCCGTACCCGTCGCCCATGCCCACGCAGATGCACGCGTCGGGCGCCTGGTACGACGCGGCGTGGGTGGCGACGCACCTGCAAGCGCTCGGCCTGCGCGACGTGCGCGTCGCGGTGCAGGGCGACGCGTACTATATAAAGGATGCGGACGAGTTTCTCGACATGTTTGGCATGATGCTGGAGTTTGTGATGAAGATGTTTTGGAGCGAGGCGCAGCGGGCGGCGCATCCGGTGGAGGAGGTGAGGGAGCTGCTGAGGGAGCATCTGGTGGAAAAGTATGGAGGCAAAGGGTGGGAGGTGAAGTGGGATGTGTTGTACATGACGGGAAGGGCGGACAAGTAGAGGGCAGCTGGGGGTTTGGATACGAAACGTAAAGTGAGGATATGCCTCTTTTGAAAGTTGATCATTCTTTGGAATCGTAGCCTTGATTTTCCTCAAACAACCAATTTGCCATAGCTAGCATCAATGTTGCGCGTTTAAAGACAGTCGGATCAAGTGCTCTCAGAGAACAGTGGAATCGCCTACACTTCTGCCTGCAAAGTTCAAATCTCTCATCACCTAAAGACGTATCCTTGGCACACAGTTTGATATCATATCCGTACATTTATTGCCATCTTGCGGCTCACTTGTCTCGGGCCAATGCCAGCTCTTGTCCTGCGCCATGCAGAGTGCCAAAGGAACCCGGCCCAAGTCGTGCAGATTGGGCAGAGAGCGGGGTTGAGCACTTGTCTGTCTCATCCCCGGCTCTTGTCTAGCCAAGAAGACATGTTACTGGAGCACGGAGTAGGTCAGCAGACGGAAATACGGTGGACGGTGGCGTGGATGGTCCCTGGACGGACAACTTTCGGAGGATACTTCTGAGACAAGTCTCGGCCAAGTCGGGTGCGGTACCGATGGGCAAGCAAGCAAGGTATCCTGAAAGAAGGGATCCTTGACGCGGCCATCACACGCTTCCTAGATTTCACAAGTTGGGAGTTTTCTTTTGCTCAATAATGTGCCTCACGTCAATGCCAGCACCATCTTTGCTGCAGTGAAATGCAGAGACGTTTTGCCCTTGGCACGGGCGTGCTGCCAATGAGCAACTGACGAGGTGAATTAAACTCGAATAGCCAAGCCTCCAGATTATATAGACAGCCTCTTTTGTGTTTGTGGCGTGCTAGAGTTGCAAGCTCAAGTGTCTCGGCATTCATCAAGACATGTCAACGCACCGTCAAGGGCACCAAACGGCTGATAGAAGAAAAGACATCTGCCGACGTGACACTGCACCAGAACAAGATGCTTATACTACTCATTATTGAGAGTCCAGACCAATCTATTGTAACAAACACATTTTATGCCCTTTGATCAAATATCAAACGTCTCGATCCGAGGCCGCTGACAATCGTGATCGAGCCGACAAAGGCAGCGAACTCTCATCACTGTTGAACGTCTAACTCACACCATACCGAGAGAAATATTATAGTATACTGTCGGACTGCTTGTATTGTACTGCTTTTGGGAATCGTAGGCGTCTATCGAATACGAGATGCGGCAGTCCATGATAGCCCATGACAGACTCAAATGCATCTCCCAGATGGTGTGCAAGCGACATGAATGTCGTGTCCAATAAATACCAGCACAAGCAGACATTTTAATTCTCTCAATCACTATTGCATTCATGAACGGCTGCCGGCATTCGCGAATTCATCAACATTGAGGGCTGCTCTTTCGTGACTAGTCTGTGGTTGTCCAATCATTGCAATGTATATGCTTGCTGTGTCTACCTTGTCAGTGTCTGTACTACGTGTGATTCGAATGACAAGCTGACAGTTTCAAGCAAAGTAGACTGTGTTTGTTACTTTTAATGGATTTGACAACGCGCTGGGACGCGATATTTGGAAATGGACAGCCACAAAAGCCACACAATGACGTGACACAGAACATGCACGCCAAGGTAATGTTTCTACAGCTTTTCGTTTCGAATGTGTTCTACATATGCTGCAAGTACATCAATATTCCCCTGGCTAGGTAGCGATTGCAAGATCAGACTAGTGTACCATTGACAGCGCTGTTATTGCCGTATACCCTTGTTTCAGTCCATCTACAACACCCTGATGAGTCGCGGCAGCACCATCTTGGCAACAACATGCGTAGGCACTTCTACCGGCAGCTATTTTATGCATGTTCAAAAACATGCTTTCGCCAAATCCGATGATACCCGCAGTTCTCTGACAGTACTGCCGTCCTATATCGCCGTGGCCACGGCATTGTTGCTCCTGCATCTCATGATACCGGCAAGAACTCACCATGGCGGAAGCAAACGAGGCAAGGCTGTGCTTTGTACGACATGAACTCAGACAAGATACGTCAACCAGGAGCGGATTGTCAACGTACTGCTGCATGTGGCATACTGTACTCCAGCTGGCCAAATATGACCCATGAGATGGAAGAAAGCTGATGACAGTCAGTCAAATGTGCTCTGATCCATCATGTATCTGAGGCTCGAGCTTGGCAAGCAGTGTCCCGTGCAAGAGGCAGTTGCGAGTCACATCATCATTCGCTGGTTTCTGATGTAGACCGGCGACGACACGACGCGAGAGTGATACGCGAGGAGCTGCTTGGGGCATGCATCCATGTCTGAAATGGACATGGCGACATGAGTGTCAGTCAGACGGTTTCAGACTTATTGCCTTGCAGCCTCTGGGTCAGAGGCTGATGCGGGATAAGGTAGACTGATCAGGGAGACGAAAGCGTAGAACTGGCTGTCGTGCAAGGACGCGAGTCACCTGCCATCTCAAGCTCAATGAAGTAACAGTGATACACATGTCAATGAAGCTTGGGACTATTGTCACTGTGTAACTTTTAAATTATTAGGCTTGAATAAGACCCTTTTCTCGGCAAGGTTGACCATCTATAAATACACAGGCCAGCTAGCTGAATGAAGCTATTCCATCTCTCCTCGTCACTCTCAGACATCAAAGCTAATAATACTTGCCCAAGTCTTATCCAATACCAATCCATCACCTGCTACTCTTCACCAACACAATGGCTGAAAGAATTGTCGGGCCCTTTGGCAGAGACACGCAGCACCCCCACAGCCTCTTCCCCAACGCCCGGTCCACGGCGCAGCACTTTACCGTGTGGTCCGGCCAGGGCAGCGGCGACGCCCAGGGCTTCATCGTCATCAAGGGCATCGAGATTGTGTGGTTCAACGGCGAGAGAAAGTCCATTTACAACCACCCGCAGCCCGGCGACACAAAGTCGAGCTTTGAGTTTCAGGACGGCGAAAGGGGCGTCTGGAGCATCAGGGCCGGCTGGCGCATCGTCCGATTCGAGATTAACACGGACAGGGGCCGGTCGTGGGCGTTTGGCGGCACTTCGGGCGAGCTCTACTCAAATGTGGCAAATGGAAGGCTCATTGGGTTTGAGTTGAGCACAGGCTGGGAAGTTGACTGGGCCAAGATTACATTCTTGGAGTAGGAATGCGAACCTTGCTCGGTACGTACGGGGAGTATTTTTTGACCGCGGTATTGCTGGTCAGGACTGATAGTGACTGATTAGGACTTGGCGGTGTTTTGAATCGAACATTGAGGGTGGCATGCCTTGTACAGGGTTTTCCCTCTCACTCGAGATTTTCCCTACATCAGAACGCGAATGCAAAGGCAATCAATGCACTTATATGATGCGTTACCCCAAGTACAAAGCTAGTCCCTACTTCAGTAGCCCAATTTATTTTACTATCATCATGTTCCACATGTAGCACTTGAAAAGTAGGCTGGACCGATGTCGCTAATCGAGACCGTAATTTACGATGCCATACCGAGTATAAAACAAGCGAGATTTCTGGGGGCTTTGGTCCCTCACCGCCAGGCACAGAACAATAGACGTCAATCCAATTAATTGATTATGTCGGGAAAAAAGTACCAACTGTGCCTAGGTGCTGTCAGCATAAAAAAAAGGGACCCAAGATCGTCGACTTATAATCAGCATGGTAATAGGGATAGAAAACTTGAGTTTTGCACAATGATACAAAGGCTGGTGTAAGAGGACAAGCGTTTCCTGGCTTAATCCAAGTGACCAGCTGTACCAAGAGTTTGTAAGTGAAATGGGCTTTTACTTGGCGGATCGATACTGACAAGAATGAAATAATGACAATACACTTGATAGCGTACATCACCGTTCCTTACGTACTCGTAGCACGTCTTACTCAAATCTTCCTCTTCCACTCTCGTTACACCGTATAATTCATGCTGGACACTAAAGCGATTGCTCTAGCGCCTAGCTGGGTGCTATCCGCCCAAAGCCGCTAAATGCGCTGTAGACAGCGCTAGAGCCGCTAAAACTGCCCCCCTTATCCTGGCTACACGTGATTCTACGTCAGTCTGCGAATCCGGGTCAGTCAAACCTTATTTGCCGTTAACCAAATAAACGCCACGTCTCAACGTCCATCGTGTGCGCCGTCCGTGTCATTCGTTGCGCGTGTACCCCTGACTTGGCATTGGTACTTTTAACGAGCAAACAACCTTCACCACTGCGACCCTCATGTCGAGATAACGCACGCGCCGTCCGCCCTGCCTGCCCCTCGCCTCTGAACCTTTTGACACAACGACTACCTACTCTCCACACCCCACGATGCTTTCGCTCGCGATCCTCCCCGCGCTCGCAGCGCTCGTCGCCGCCACAGACATTGACCACACGGCGCTTCCTTCCTACCACTATGGCGCCCCGATTCAGATTGAGTGCATGAACCGAAGCTCGTACGGCGCCCCCCCCCCCCTCACCGCTTCCCCCCCCCTTCTTTACCTCGACACCAAAAAAAGCTAACAAAAGAGCTTGCTGCTGCGTCTCAGAGAAACCGGCGAGCACATTGAAGACAACAATCACCAGCTCCAGTGGATCCCCTTTCCCGTGTGCAAGGAGTCGGGCAAGCCGCTCGAGTTTGGCTACGGCATCGAGGGCGAGGTCAACTGCACCATTCCCATCTCGCACGACTTTTTCCACCTGCTCGAGTTTTACATTCACAGCGACGCGCCGCTGTCGTGCCGGCTGCCCGCGCGCCCGCCCGCCGTGGTCAGCGTGATTGGCGAGGCGCCGCCGCCGCAGGAGCACATTCCGCTCGTCTTTGCCGTGGCCGGCACGCTCCAGCTCAGCCACATGCACGTCTCGACGCACATGAATGTGCTGCTGCACTCGGTGCCCAAGCACCACGTGCACCACCACGACAGCGGCGTCCTCGACTCGGCCATTTCCTACAGCACCAGCCCGCTCTCCCACATGGAGGGCGCCGAGTCGACCAAGCTCACCATTGGCGAGCCGTTACCCTTGCGCTTCTCGGTCCGCTGGTTCCCCACGCCGCATCTGCCGCACTCCGAGGGCCGCGTCGAGTGGCAGGGGCTCGGCGGCCACATTTACGCGAGCACATTCTTCTACAGCCTCGTGTCGTTTATCGCGGGCGGGCTCGTCGCGGCCATGTACACGCTGGGTATCGTGCTGCCGAGGAGGTTGCAGAATCGGGCGCTGGGTGGCGCGACGCCGCTGGGCCACGGCCTCGGCAATGGCTGGGGATACTCGAAACGCATGGATTAAGAGAAAATACTGCGCAGAATAGAGTGTGGCGGTCTGCACGGAAAAAAAGGGACATGTAACGATTCATATTATGGACATTGGGAGTTTTGGGTTGTCAGGTCTGTTTTTTTTTCCCCACTGTACGGTACAGCGTAAACATGTGATTATCTGTAATTCATCAAGTTGAAATCATCATGAAACCGACGCTCTCATTCATCCTTGTTCTTGGTGCCTGTATCCTGTACGCGGGGCAGCAGTCGCAGAAACATGTCTACAGCCAAAACAGCCGCTATCACAAAAATCAATTAGCTGACCGAACCCCTCAATTCAAAACAAAAAAGAGACGGGAACAAGGTTTACTTACGAATCACAACAAACGGCAGATACGTCCCATACAGCAGCCGCGTCTTCTTCTCCGCCGCCACCTGCTCCGGCCCCATGTGCAGCAGCTCGTAGCAGCACGCCACCGAGCCCATAAACGTCAGGCACCCAAACGCCAGCCCGGCCAGCTCCGCGGCGCCGCCTATCCGCCGGGCCGCCGCCAGCCGCGACACGAGAAACGCCGCGAGCGGAAACTGAACGAAGCCCTCCACGTACAAGAATGCCTCGAACCACGGCGCGCTGCTGTGCACGGCCGACGACAAGGCGGAGAAGAAGGGATCGCCGGTCGAGGCGACGTAGCGCCGGCGCAGGCCCACGAGGAAATGCAGCGGCGCGCCGGCGGGCTCCCAGAGCGGCTTGGGGTAAAAGGCGACGAGATCGAGAACTAGAAATGAGTGTTAGTAGTAAGAGCGAAGGGGGGGACGGGCCGTGGAGGGAGGGTTGAGAGGGAGGGTGGTTGTATGTACCGAGCATGCCAGTGAGCTGAAGGCCGATGATGACCAGGTAGACCCAGTCGCGTATGGGTTTCTTGGCCATGGTGACGCGATTTGGCCAAAAGAATTGAACAATGCTACAAAATGATTTTCTATTAATGCAATCAGAGCGATGGAGAGTAAATGCAAACGATGATGTTTGATGCATTCTCGATGGGGCTCGCGCTCGTCAGGGGAAGCCTAGCAAAATAAGGTGGATCCCCGGCGCGGCTCCGAGCCCCCCCCCACCCACCGGGCCGGATCTTGCTCCGAGGAGAGTCGGCACAAGGTGGGCCACCATCTACTACTACTACCGTTTCTTGTGTTTCATCCGAGGTAATCATTGATATTGATGTCTCAAGCTATAGAGGACGCCTTTCTCGGTTTTCCTTTATCACAGCGTCCCGTTTCCCATTGTATACTGCCCAAACGCCGGTTGCGGCGTTCCCAGGAGCAGATCCTGCCAAAACGCTTCGTCAAACTGAAAATCCGGCAGGAAGCCTTGAATCGGCTGCTGATCCGTCGTCATCATATCCATGCCTTCCAGGGACGCGCCATCCACTGCTACCTCCTGTTCTGGCGTATCCTCCGGGGGCGTAATCATTGCCGCGGCCGCCTCCACCACCGCACCATCACCATTACCACCACCACCGCCACCGCCACCCGCCGCTGCCGCCGCCGCTGCCGCCGCCGCCAAGTCGTCAGCCACGGTACGCGCCTCATACCACTGACTGATCCACCTCAGCTTCTTGGCATACAGCAAGAGCAGCGGCCCCCTATCGTGCATCGGCCGGCGGCGCCCCGCGCTGACGGCCCACGCCTCTGCCGCCTCGTACTGCGCGGCCGCGTCGCGCATCGCGGCGCCATAGTCGAAGCGGCGGCGCGCGACCGCCGGCTGCCAGTCCTCGGCCTCGTGGAAGAGCACACGCGAGGCCGTGACGACGCCAAACGCGAGGAAGCCCGTCATGGTGGAGGGCCGCAGGGCCGTCTGCGCGTCGGTCAGGGCGGCGCGCGCGGTGAAGAGTGCGCGGCACGCGTCGACGAGCTTCCACAGCATGTCGGTGCGGTGAAAGGGCGCGCGGGCGGTGGCGTTGGCGCTGTTGTCGGACGAGGACACGGCGGGCTGCATGCCGAGGACGGGCTCGTAGAGGCGCACGAGCAGCGCGAGGTATAGATGACGAAACATGACTTTTGTCCCTCTCCGAGTTAGCGCGGGTTGTGCATCAAAGCAGAAGAAGGGAGGGGGTTAAGAGAAACCAAACGCACCATCGTTTTGAATCGCGGGAGTTTGTGAGTGGACAAACTTGTCCATGTTGTCGCGCGTCAGGCTTAGCGTCATCTCCTGCGCGTGGCTGTAGACGGTCGCCGACGGGCCCCAGACGTACTCTGTACCCGGCAGCGCGCTCAAGCCCTTTTGCGCGATGCGTTGCAGCCGCACGCTCGCCGCGAGCGCCTCGTCGAGCGGGTGCTGGCACAGCGCGGCAATGGACTCGCAGCTCTTGGTCAGGTAGCTGTTCCACGTCACGCCGGGTCCCCTGCGAAACATGGACATTGTTCTAGAGGGGTTGCATTGTCAGCCTCGATTGCGGTCAACACGGAGAGTCAGAAATTGGGGGGAAAAAAAAGAAAAGAAAAGAAAAAAAGGTTCACTTACACTGATGTCGCGTAATGGAGTCCCAGCACGGCGCGAATCTCGGCCGGCGTGTGCGGTTTCCGTCTTCGCACCAGATGCGACTTGTTCATGTGACACCACGCCGCACCGAGCAGCGAATGTTTATATACCTGGCCCTGCTCCGGCGGCCAGTCCAGCTTCAGGTCCAGCACGATGTTCTGCGCGAGATTCATAAATAGTGGCGTTTCGGCGTCAATGTAAAAGTGAAATGAACCCCTGGTTTTTGACGCACATGCTGCTGTTAATCCCAGGCTTTCGCATGTTTAAAGAGAGAGAGGAAGAGAGAGAGAAAGAGAAAAGGCAAGTCACGCACCATATTAGATGCACGAGGATTGCCTGCAACAGCTCCAGCGTCTTTTCCTGCTTGATAATCATCGTCTCCGCCACGTAGTGCCGCAGCCACGTCTTGACCGCGGCGTCCACCTCTTCCGACGTCTGCGCCACCGCCGCCATGATCATCCAAAACAGCGCCGGCGCATTGTGGTGTAGCTCGTGCGGCTTGGTCGTCTCCTCGACAATGACAAACGGAAACACGGGCATGTAGTCCTTGCGGTAGATTTGCAGGTACTCGGCCGCTTCCGCAAACGTCACGGCAAAGCCCGGCACCAGCTCGACGACGGCCCTCCTCTCCGCGCTGCTGCTGCTGCTGCCGCGGTCCGCATGTGCGGCGCTCATGCCCTGCCGCTTCTCGCCGTCGCCGCCGCCGCCGCCGCCGGGGGTGGTGGTGGTGGTGGTGGTGGTGTCGAGGGTGCGCGTCCGAAAGGGCCACGGGTTGTGGCTGTGGCTGTCTGGTGTCAGCGGAGACGACGAGGCATCATCACCAGCAGTCGACGCGGACCCGGTGCTCAATGGCTGCCGGCGGTTGGATCGCTGGCTGGATTCCAGGAGCGACATGATGCCGTCTAGCTTTTGCTCCAGCTGGGCGACGCGACTAAAAGACCGGGGGAGTGCGCTGGAGTGTTAGCAAAGGTAGGTTCTGGCGAGGGTTATATTCAAAAAAAAAAGCAAACAAGATTTGAGGACTCTTTTGAATAGATCAAAGGGCTGGCGAGACGAACTTTGATTTGATCCTCCTTTTTCTGGGCGCATTTACAGGGACGCCGCACGCAATGCCTAATCGGTCACACCTGCCACATTATTTGTTAGTTGAATCGGCTAGTTTTTTTTTTTTCTTTTTTTTTCTTGCGTGTCCTTTGGCCAAGGGTTGGTTGTCTTCGTTCTATCGCACCTTGTGCATGCTGTCGTCGTCACATCGGTCAGCGACGCGCGATCCGGCCAGCGACACTTCATCTTGAGACGCGAGCAGTTTGCGCATGCTCTCATTTTGACGCCCGCAGGTTGTGGCCTTCGTGCGCTACTCGACGCGGACGAGTCTGGGCGCTCCATGATGTTTCTTCGTTGTGTGTGCCTTTTTCTGAACCAAATTGCTCCTACTTGGTACAGAACACGTGTCGGCACGGGAAGCTTGCTGCTGCAAGATGTATTTGGAAATCGACAGTGAGCTTCAAGCCTAACAAGGAGTAGAATACACCTTTGCGACCGCGAGATGCAGCATGACGACACAAAACGTTGGGTGTATAAGAGAGAAGTCGGGCATCGGAGTTTGTGGAGCGACCGGTCCGTACGAGACCAGGCTGTGCACAGCCGGCTCCCAACGAAAATGGTGGTCGGAGTCGGGCTCTTCTAGTTGCCGTATCCGTACGAGTAAGCGTTGAAAACTACATTGAGCAACAACCGCGCACTTCTCGAGACCTTATTTAGTAGTATTCGGCAACATGACTATGTGCGGCAAAGTGGACAAGTCAGTGAAATGAATAATATTAAAGAGCGTCATATATCGACAAGATTGGTGTCGCCACGATGAAAAAAAAAAAAAAAAAAAAAAGTACACCAAGCTCGGGGTATCGCGAATAGAAGGAAGCGCCTGTGCAGCAACAGAGATATAAAAACACAAAAAAGAAACGAGGCAAAAGTAGATTTGGTCTGTGATGTCCTGCTCACGACTCGACATTTTTTTGGTATGAGAATTCCCCCCACCCATCATCAACTTTTTGACTCTTGAAATATTGCTCATGAAGTAAATCTAGTCTTGTCCACCCGACACCGCGGTCGGGTTTGCCTTCTACACAGTCTCGGCAGTGCTGGTGGCATCCACGGAGCGGCGCTGCCGAATATACTTGGGCCAGGTGTTGGTGAGGATGAGGTACTTGATGCTGATCTCGGCGTCACTAAAGACGGTGTCGTCAAAGCCGTCTGGGATTGAGCCGGCAAAGCGCAAGACCGCTGCGGCATTATCGGCCGTGCGGCGCGGCGTATCAGCAAACGGCGTGGCCGGGTCGTAGGTATCGCACTCGTCGTTGACGACAGCGCGGGCGGCCTTTTCAAAGACGGCCTCGAGCTTGCGAAAGTCTTGCGACGCCAGATTGATTTGGAACTCGGCGCAGCTGGCGCTGATAAAGTCGAGGTAGATGTGCAGCGCGCCCTCAAACATCTCGCGCGAGGCCCTCTTGACCGGGGTCGGGGGGGGCCTCTCGTCATCGGGGCCGCTGCTGCTGGAGATGCTCCTGGTGGTGCTAATGTTGTGGGCGCGCTTCCAGTCGCGCACGCGCATGAGAAAGGCCACGTTCTCGCCGGAAAAGTCCTTGAGCGCCGAGAACTCTTGGAGCGGCTCCGGGTTCTTCTCCAGGGTGTGCTCGAGGGCGTCCATGGTCAGGATGGAGCCGCCGGAGCCCGTCGAGTTGACCGACGACGCGGCCCGGGACATGCGCGACGCCCACGTGGTGCCTGAGATTTCAGAGTGCACCGACTTTGCGTCCTTGGCGCCGAAGCGCTGGCGCGACTCCCACCGGGCAATGGACTCGAGCGTCTCCTGGCTCAGATTGCGGGCCTTGCGCACCTCCATAACGGGGACGAAGACGGTAAAGAATTCGAGAAACATGATGGAGAGGGCGATCCACATGGGAGGGATAAAGACGTTGTTGACGGGAGCCATGGCAGGAACGTACAGAGCGATGAGCCACATCGGGGCCGCGTGTAGGCCGGAGAGACAGCAGCCAATGGTCTGTAGGCGCCAGCCCTGCGTGTCGTGGACGTTGCGGGCGCGGAAGAGGATGACGGGAGCCACAATCCAGGCCCAGAAGAGCTGCCAGAAGATTGAGGGCCACCACTCCCAACCGGTACCCTGCGCAACCTTGACCTCCATGGGCGTGCCCGAGACCTCGGTGCCGTCGATGCCATACGAGTCATGAAACTTGCGGGAGACGAGGAACATGAAGACGGTAAGGCTCACTTGCAGGCTCATACCGACGGCGACGCTGGCGAGCGTCTTCTTGTTGTAGTCGAGTTGCTGCCACCAGACCTTGACCGACTCGCGCAGCGAGATGCGGCCGGGTCGGCGGGTGAAGATTCGGTAGGGCTCGGCCGAGCGCTTGGCGTACTTTCTCTGCGCGTTGGCCACGTAGAGGAAGCGTGTGTTGGAGGCGTGGAAGAGAGCAATTCCGAGCGGAAGCCAGATGCCCATGATCCAGTACTCTGCCACCTCGGGCATCAGAGGGCCGTAGACGTAGCCCGTCGTCACGCAGACCCAGTAGACGTGCATCAGGAGGATGCCAGCAAAGGAGATGGGAAGACCGCGGATGCGTAGGATCTGTGACTTGCGCTTTCTCCACAGGTAGAGCATGGCTCCCAAAAGGGTGCCAGTCCAAGCTATGGCAAGAATAATATAAAAGATGCCAAGGCCATTGACTCGGGCCTCTGGCTTCGTCGTGGCCGTGTTGCCGAGTTCAGAGCCCATGATGAACAGCTGGCACAGGTATCACAGAAAGAGGGGCTCAGTAAGGAAACGTATAAAGGAGGGTAGTAGTAGATGTTGAAAAGGGTTTTAAAGAAAAAAGGAGAGTCGAGAAGTGGTTATAGTCCAAGACGAAAGAGGACTCAAGTCCCAAGAACTTGGTCGATGTAATGCGGAAATCCGTCTTCATATACTTTTGACAAGTCCTAATAGAAAAGACCCATGCACTAAAGTCGGACAAGAGACCAGGGGTCTACCCAAACGGGCTCTGTCTTGTCAATCTTGTGCTAGTTACCACTGCTACCAGCAGTAAAAAGCAAAAGCTATTGGCGCTGGGCTGCCACGCGAATCCTTCTCTACTCAATTGGGCTGGTCTATAGCAAAGCTGGGCCCCAGGGCCAATCGGGAAGCAATAGCCTGGGACTCGATGAGCACTTCAACATGCAGGGCACGGCCGCGGAAATTTAGGCATATCGGGTGCTGAGCATGTTGTTGCCATTCACCATCGTTTGCAGCCGGGATGAGCGACAGGTTGGCCAGGGTGCGCGGAGCGGGCGAGCAGTGTCTTGGGCAAGCTTGCAAGGGGAGGCAGGGGGCGGGCTGGTAAAAGCGGCACGAATGCTGATCCCATCCTGGCCGATCCTGCAGAGCTCGCTGAGACAGCCATGGCAGTCAAGTCCATTCCAACTCGCCAACTTGCTTTTGAGCGCTCAGCGTGTGGCTTGCATGAATGCGTGGGGTGGCTGCTATATGCCGACCAACCACACGAGCGCGGAACAGTCTCTGAACAACGTACCATTGCGATTCACATGGAAACGAGGGAGCGTAGTAGTCGCGCAAGGTACGGCCTCTGCGGTGGGGGAAGGGAACGTCGTTGCAACACACTGTTTGAAGGGCTTGGGATCAGCCTGTGCGACGATATTGGGCCTCTGACATGTTCGTCAGGCTCACCATGATTGTAGGCAACCAGACCAAGGTGAAAAGGTGGCAGAGCGCAATGGCCGACATTGGCACAATTGTCGTGAGCCTTGCGAGTCTCGCAATGATCGTAGCTCCCTTGTAGCTGATCCAAGACACTTGGGTGATGCAGGTGATGAGCGCGTTCATCCCCCGGCAAAGTTTCATTTTCACGACTCAGGACTCACACAGACCGACCTTGTAAGGCCTAGTCGCTTTCTGTGCCTTCGTCTGCGTCTGAACGAAAAGAAGAGCAGCTTCAGAATGACAACTCTTCACGGCTGCTGCATTTCTTCATACAATCGGCATTCGTGCAGAAGGATAGGCATCAGTGAAAAGAAATTATTAGCGGCTTGAGAAAAGGGCAAGCAAAAGCAACGCTTCGGGAACAGCGCGCGCCCCATTGCGCCAGACTAACAAGAAGCTAGTCAGTTAGCCCACGACGGTGATGAATGTCAGCGAGTAAAAGCTGTCTTTTGCGAGCTCGGCCGTGGCCTACCATAACTAGCACTCCCGGCGTCCCGTTGACCGAGACATGGTCTTGAAATTGGGCTCTGTCGTGCTTGGCGTTGGGCGGAATAAGTCATCGTCCGACAGATGGTGCGAATGAAAGACGTAGTGATCTGGAGTACGGATAGAGTGGCAGGATAATATTGAAAGGGCCACATTTACAGACGCAAGGGCGGTTCGGTGGCTAACGTTGATCGGCAAGCTGGCGCAATAAGAAGGAAGCAAAATCATGAAGAGCTGCACGCCAGGTTGGCGTAACGGGTTCGTTTCTTTTTTTGACAGCTCGTCTTTTCCTCTTTCGGTCTTGCCATTCAAACATCAAATGTGCTGGCCAATTTCCCCATATAAGAGAAATCCGTCGTGTAAGTGCCGAATCAAGCGACGCTGCAAGAGCACACACCGCAGTGGTCCTGTCCCAGGCTAATTGACGCTGATCAAGTTGCAAGACTCTGTCTGTTTATCCGTAGTGCGATGATGGGTGATGGAGCAAGCCAGTTGTGGCTGGCTTTTCATCAAAAATCAAGCTACCCAGGTACTCGGTAGGCATCGATCTGGCCCGGCCGAAATTATCGGGCATCTCATCATATTTCCGCAACTCATTTCCCGTGGCCGATGCCAGCAATCTCCCGACTCCTTTGTTGGTCGAGGTGTGCCTGGTTCGGAATTCTTATTTCTCCCGCACGGACGTTGCGTGACCTCACCACCATCCCGCAGAAGGAAAAAGCAAAAAAGCCGTAAATCATCCCAGCTGGGGTAGCAAAAAGCAAAGCGGCGTGAATTCCGCAAGGCCAGACTTTGTTTCACTCATGCCCTGCCGCGAACCCCGCCAACCGCTCCCAATGATGTGGCACAGATAGGCGACTGCACCCATCCTCCTGAAAGAATTTAAAAAGTCGGACAGGCAGCCGTTGGCCGTTGTGAAACTACACAAGTGGCTATACCGAATAGCGCACACGAAGTGCGGACGTCCGTTTTTGCAAATGTCATACGCCAAGGTGCTGTTGCCGCCTTCGCCGTCGTTCCAATTCGTAGCATCATCCAAGTCTCTTTGGATTTGACCTCGGTATCCAGCGCAGGCTACTTGCGCAGCAATTGTGCGTACGCTCGGTGCTAATCTGCTGCTCCACGCCGCTTTCATCTGAGATTAGGCCGGTCAAGCCAAGGATACCAGGGCTGGAGGGAGTCTTTCCTAGCCTATCAACCCTGGGACGACACTAATTTGTCATGTCTTGCACGGAGCTTTGATCAGTAGTTTGGCGCCCTTGCCAGCGGAAGCGCACCCGCTGTGATGATTCATCCTGCAAAGACGCTTTCTAGCAGAAGAAAGCTGGGACCATTATGGTGAGCTTGTCAAATGATAATGACAGGCTGCAGTGCGATAATGCTTCATGTAACGATATGCGTAGATGATATTCATCGTCTCTATCTCTATTCAGGGGCTTGCTTCCTTTCCGTGCAAGGTTCACGCTAAGTTGTCCGAAATACTCCCTTGGCACGGCGTAGCAGCTCGAACCACATGGCGTCGCGGTCCTCTCTTGTCCTGGTGACGGCGTCTCGGTTCTCTTCTGCTCTTCGGAGCAAATACTTCATACATTCTCCAGTAGTACCCCAGGCCATGTACTTATATACTGGAAGTTGCGCTGCGGGTGGAGTCACCGGCTCCTCGGATGATGTGCTGGAATTCATCTCGACCAGCTCACAGCTGATCTCGTCGGCCATGCCTTGTAGCTGCGCGAATAGTAGCTCCGATCGAGCACGACCTTCCACAGAAATGGCGTATGCCTTTCTGACAGAAGTGGCATTATGTGTCGCAAACATGATGCTGACTTTCGGATATGGGCCAGAGCCTGGGATTGTCGAGCTCCATTCACGAGTCAAAACGCTGATTGCAGTGGCATCATAGCAAGCGTCCGTGTCAGCTTTACTGCCGTGCAGACTTTCGGGTGGGTCAGACTGAAGATATGCGCCTCGAACGAGCTTAACACCAAGCGTAAAGTTGTTCTGTTGAGCTTCTCTCAGATGGCTGGCGAGCGTCTGGGGCATGGATTTCTTATAGGCCTGGTAGGTGCCAAAGATGATGGCCTTGTCAGGCACAGTATTGTGCCTCTGAGCAAGCTCAAGCGTCCATTGATCGATAGTATCTTGCAGCTCGTCTTGTTCGCCGTCAATCAACACGCGAACATCGCGCTCGCGCGCAAATTGACAGACTCTATCGATAGATTCAGTGAAGTACGGACCGGGTTCTAATCCCTCCTGGAGTTGTTCATGGGCACGACTGCCTGCTCCGGAGAATCTATGCCACATCAGCAAACAACGTCAGAGTATGTTCGGCGGACTACATACTTGAGCGCGACGAAATCGCCAGCTGCGGCTAATTGCACAGTTTTCAGTGAATTCTCGAGCCATGTGGATATTTCTTTGTTCGCCTTTTCGTCAGGGTCAACTTTCGAGTCCGAACTTTTCGAAGCCCCCTCGGAATCTTCATTCGGTGACTCTCTAGCATATGCCAGAATTGCCCCTGTGAACCCGATCTTCTTTACACCCGCAAGAGTCTCTGCGACTTGTTCCGCGTTTTCGCCCGCACAAAATTGCTTGTAGAGAGACATGTTCAAAATGTATTTCAACAACCTGTTGTGATCCGGATTGAGAAGTTTCGTGTCGCTGAATGCTAAAAACCGCAGCAGGGAAAGGGAGATTGCCAGCAGCTTGGGCGAGGATGACACTGTGCTTGTGGCGAGAGAGCGTACAATCATTGTCAGCGGAAGAAGTGAAAGTGGCTGGGTTTTAACGCTACGTCGCTCATTTTTGGCAGCAACATTTGTGCTATTGTCGTTTGTTTCGATCGAGGATGAAGCCTTGTTGCCATGTGTCGAATGAACGAAACGACTAGTTCCGTCGTAGGAGCTTGGCAGCGTTTTTGAGAGAATCAAGACTCTTATGCCAGGGACGCAGCGCATCATCGTATTGTCTTGTCTAATTTGGCAAATCCGCCTTGAAATTGGTGCTAAGATTTGTCGCATCTTGAAGTCTATACCTTGAAACGATGTACATTTCTCATTGCCTAGAAGAGTCGCGCCTAGTGATGCTCGTGTACCGCGATAATTTCCGTAGCCCAGACGATAGGTGCTACAACATTCGTGACAAATAGTTGTAGGGTATTTGATAGATATCGAGTGTTTGTGCTTTGTTCTTTGTGGTCGGCGATGGGTATTCGACCAAAAGTGCAGTGACCCACACCACGACGGCAATGACAGAAGCGTGACGCCATCATGACTGCTTGTCACCGTCGCGCACAGTTAAGTCTCAGATGTATGATGCGATGGCCATCACAGAAAGTCATTGTCAATCGGTACCTGAAATTAGCGGGAGACTTATCGTTCAGCTAGCTCTGGGCCAGGGCCCAAGATGATCTGTGATCTGCCTGTTGCTCTTGATGACGATTGCTCTCGACGACGAGCATGACTGTAGGGTACCTGAAATTGGTCCAAGGAATCTTGACAGCATTTGCTTTCTGGCTCAAGGCAAATGCCTGATTGGCACAGACGATCAATCGTAGATGCGAGCCAGGGTAATACTCCAAAGAGTTATACAATGAGCTTTATTCGATGATGCGTGTTGAAAGATGAAAGTATGTAGGGAGACAAACGGCGCGCTGCCGACGCCTGCCACGAGACTGCCAACCGTCAACAAACAAACGACCACGAGACAAACCCGACCAACATGATATATGATCAATGAACAAAGAGCCAATCTCTATGATCATTCAATTTTACCGAGTATAACAGTGTCACCATGCGACATTGCCTGATTTTACGCACCCCATATATGAAGTAACGTAATAATGCCTACGCGGGTTGGCGGGGAATCACTAGGGAAAGAAGCACGCTACTGCGGGACAGCCCTACACATATTGCACTGGAATCGTTGGAAACCAATTCGCAAGCAAGCTTTCCCCAGAGCGAATAGAACACCATGGCACGGGAGAGGAAGACGATCCTCGCCCCTGCGCGGCAGTTGAGCCGGAAAGCTGTGATGGAGCTTATTCGAAACACATCATGGATCTGTGCGATGCAAAATCCTGCGTCGCCAACGGAAAGCTCTCCATCGCAGCCTCCGGTCACAGTCGTCTGATGTTGCCTTGATTGTGGCGACACTAAATCGAGCCTACTACACATCCACCTGCATCTCCCCGCACTTGTTCAAGCACGTTGTGGCCATGTCCTCAATACAACTATTGTTTTAACTCTATGCTGTGCGCGTCGTGACACTGAAGTTAGCAGACAGAGGCGCGGAAATCTCGTATGCTGGGGTAGATTAGGCCCTGACTTACTACTGCACCGGAAACATCTCCCGCCCAAAGCCAAACTTATCCTCCACGGGCTGCCCCTCACCATTTAATAACCCAGTAGACATTTACGTGGCTGGGTTTGTGCAAGGCCTTGGGGCTACAATAAGCCAACGAGCATACAGGATTAAATAGGCCGTTCCCGAATTGATACCTGCAAAACCAGGAGCCTAGTTTTGGGACTTTTCTTTTCAGCGATAGAACGCATCTCAAGAGTCCCCGGAAGTGGCAGAAGAGTACCGGCCCCGTTGCAGAGCCCCACTCAACCCTTCTGTCCGGCTTCCAATACTTTTCCGATACCTTTTGAAAATAGCAACGTCTGATTGTGTTCAATCTTTCCTTCTCTTCCGCTGAAGTACTGCTGCTCTCGTAGCCGCCATATATAAGTCTGGTGTGTTAGCGAAGCCTTCCCAGGTGGCTAGTGGCGCTGCGACGACACGACTGGTTGCGCCCGCTCGCCCTAAGTATGTCCCTTCTGTTCAGTTCAAATTGACCGCCTCATGTGGCTGAAGTTTGGCGCAAACAAGCTGGAGGGCGCGCTTGAGATCGTTGCATCATCTGACTGTTTTCTTAACACATAATTGACTTGATGCTTCAGTCTACCCAGGCGAAATGATCATCACTTACTGTTGAGCCATCTATAGCACCTCACAAAGACAGCACTGGCGTGACCAATATGGAAGAGGAGAAACCAAGAACAGCCGTCCAGGAACAGCAACGCGGGGACGCGCAATGCACGTCCCATGCCGACAGCTTGTTAGCTACGCAACCCGATCCAACTCTAGCCACAAGCGCTGGCGCTGCTAGTGGTTTGCTTCATGGTGATGCAGAGATCGAAGCCGGCGGAAGCGACGAGGACGGCGAGTTCTCAGCGACCGACTTTGATGCCGATTCAATAGACGACAATCATTCCGATTCTACCTCTCTGCGATCTAGTATCTTAGAACATAGCTACGTCAATGGACGCAGATATCACCGATACCGCCATGGGCGCTATCCTATACCAAATGACGAAGCCGAACAGAATCGTGAAGACATGCTGCATACCATGATGATGGAGTCCACCGACGGACGGCTGTTCTATGCGCCCCTGGGACCGAATCCGCAAAAGGTCATTGACCTTGGAACCGGCACTGGCCTATGGGCGATAGAATGTATGCCCTACGGCGTGCAACATGTGTGACTCGAGGACTAATATGTGGCACAGTCGGAGATCGATATCCTAGTGCGGAAATCACGGGCCTCGATCTCAGTCCCATACAGCCAACCTGGGTTCCCCCAAACGTCAAGTAGGTGAGGCCGCCATGACTACGGTAAGGCTCTGTGTTGACTAGTCAGATTTTTGGTGGACGATGTCGAAGCCGAGTGGTTGAACGGTGATGACTTTGACCTGGTTCACCTCAGAAACATGATTCCCATACTAAAATCCCCCATCAATCTATTGAAACAAGCATATGAGTGAGCTGGAGAACCTCTCATCTGCCAAACCCCGCTTCTAACATCAAGACAGACATATCAGGCCAGGCGGTTGGGTGGAGCTTCAAGACGTCGATGGTGTAGTGCACACAGACGACAATAGCGTACCAAAAGACTGGCCACTGAAGAGATTCACCAATCTGCTCGTCGAGGCCTTTGCGCAATTCGGCACAAATGTCAACGCGGCCGAATCTGGACGCGAGTATCTAGAAGAAGCCGGGTTCGTCAATATACAACACAACTACATTAAACTACCATACGGCACATGGCCGAAAGACAAGTACGTGCGCCGCCCTCTGCTGGCACCAGCCACCCGCCAAATGCCCATGATCCCGTTTCCTTGAAACGCTGACGAAGGAATGTTGCCAGATTGATGCGCTTGGTCGGCATGTACTATCGCACCGCCTGCGAAGACTTTTTGCCGGCCGTGGGCGCCATGCACTTTCCCAAGATGGGCTGGGAAAAGGCCGAGATGGAAGTCTTTTTCGCGCAGGTGCGCCAGTCCATGCGCGACCCCAAGGTGCACGCCTACGGTAAGATGCACTTTTGGAGTGGCCAGAAGCCTCTTGGTGCGTGAGATGCGTGCGTAACATGTATGAAAAATCCTGAATAATAGCATAAAGCGACTGGTCGGTTTTAGCGTCTTGCACTGCCGTTGCAGTCGACGGCATTTACTTTTTGTATTGAAAAATGGCCTCGTTCGAGGTTTCGTGCTTTGCCTTGATGATGCCATTCACGAGCGATCGTTCCGCAGGCATCATAGTTGGAAGCCAGATTCTACGATGCTCGCATACACTGCTTACATGACCACTCCTTGCGCGAACAAACTGTTCCGAATACCCCATGTTGCTGGATCTAGAATATACGCCTATATACAAAAGGTTTTCTTGATTCCATGCTCTCGTAAATCACCTCCAGCCGCTTGAAGCCCCTCAGCGCCTCGACTTGGTCTTTTTGCTCTTCCTCGTCTCCTCGCGCCCCTCCGACGAGTCTGCCGCACGCCTCTTGCGGCGGCTCTCCTCCAAAACCTGCTTCATACCTGCTGACGCCGTAAACTTGGGGTGTGACGGGTCAATTGCGTACTCGTGGCTGTCAAACACGGCCTGGAAGCGAGCGTCCCCGACATCCATCTCAAAGTCCCCTTGCAGCTCTGCTGCGCCACCCTTCTCCTCCAACGCCGCCGCTACCGCCTTCTTCGCTTTGCCCTTTGCCTTGGCCTTTTTGCGTTGCTGCTTCTCGGCGCGCAGAATCTCCTTCATGTCAAAGTGGTCGAGGTGCGCAGCTGTCGCTCCGCCTTCGGCATCGTCCTCGGCCATGACTTTGCTGAGGTGTGCGCGCTCCTCGGCGTCGGCGGCCGAGGCGGCAAGGCGGGCCTCGCGTTTTTGAAGGCGCTCGGCCTTGCGGATGGATGACTTGGAGGCTGCGGCGGGGGCCTCCGAGGTGAAGAAGGGATCGTTGAAGCCGAGATCCTCGCCACCGTCGTCATTGTTGTTGTCAAAGGTCATGGTCGCGCCGCCCTCGTCGTCGTCGCTGCCAGCAGCGACGGTTTCGCCGTTGGCACCGGCGCGACGAGCACGCGCAGCCTCGCGCTTGCGTTCTTTGCGTTCGCGCTCCTTGCGCTTATACTTTTCAATCGTCGTCTCTTCCCCGTCCTCGACCGACTTTGTGGCCTTGGCCTCAGAGAGCGCCGGGGTGAATGTGATTTGCATCTCGCCGACGGGTCCGCCCTTGGCTGCCTTGGGCGCGGGCTTCTCGCCCAGACCGAGCGCTGCGCGCATCTTTTGACGTGCGCGCTCCTGCTTGGATAGCTTGGGCTTCTCCTCTCCCGCTTGGCCGGCTGGGTTGTCACCGTCATCGTTGTCACTGACACCATTGCCATCCTCTCCGCCAAAAGTGGCTACCTTGTTGCCGCCATCGTCGTCGTCGTCATCGTCGGAGCCTTCGGTGTCGCTGGCCAGATAGGCGCGGAGGTCATTCTCTTCGAGATCCGCCCGGCTGCCGGTGAATGCGCGCTTGATAGAGTCTTTGCGCGTCGCCTCCTCGGGATGCAAGTCCCACGTGAGCTTGACCTTGGAGCTCTGCAGCGCCGTGGTAACGAAGTCGACGGGCTTGTACGAGTCGGGAAGCTCTGTGCACTCATCGCGAGGCTCATCGTCAAATTCGACGTCGTCCGGCACGAAACGCAGGTCGAGAAAATTAGAGGAAGACTGATATTCAGTTCCGTCAGTCGCCTCATAGAGTTGTTGCGCAATCTTTTCGTCGGAGCACTCCATAATGGCATAGTAATATCGTAGGCGGTCGAGCTGGTACTTTCGCAAGGCATCGCTATCGAATTCTTGGTCGTCACCTTCTTGAATGAGCTTATTTTTGATTTTTTCGTCTTCCTCGTCAGAGTCTTCTTCCTCGTCGCTGTCGGAGTCGTCCTTGCTCTCCTTGAAGAGTTCCTTGGGCGGACCCTCGATCTCTTCTCGCTGCATGCGCTCCTTGCCGAATTCACTGGGGTATACAGACACCTTGATCACGCGCCCAGAGCTTTCCCCAATGAAACTGGAGAAGAGGGCGAAGAGATTCGTCGAGTTTACGTGGTCCCAGTCGAGATTGACAATGGCTATCCGTTTCGAGACCTCGCCAGCTTCAACTTCGGCCTGCTCGTCTTGCAGTCTTTGCATGTCGCCTTCAGTGATGAGTTCTGCACCGCCGTCGTCGTCATCATCGGAGTCTTCCTCTTCTGATGAGTCTTCTTCTTCAGAAGATGAGAAGCCACCGCCACGCGCGGGATCGTAGTTGGCGCGCAAGTCGCGCTCATGAACAGCACGAAGCTCTCGCTGGACGGCATCATCATCGTCGACCTCAATTTCGGCTTCGCTGCCCTTCTCTTCCCCCTCCTCTTTGTCGTCTTCCGCCTCATATAGTCGCTGCAAAGCCTTCTTCTTGGAGTCAGATTTCACCTTGCGGCCGTATCGATCGACGTGGGAAGTAGATGTAAAGTCTTCGTCGTCGAGCATGCCCGCGAATCGCTTATCGAGCTTGGTTTTGGCATTTTTCTTGGAGGGCAAGCGGAATCGGGGATCCGTCTCGAAGTTGCTGAATCGCGCATCGGCGATGCGACTGGGAGCCGGAGCCCCTTTCTTCTTGTCAGACTTCATGTCAATTGTCTCTGCTTGTGTATGCAGCATACAATCTAGGTGGAGAATGTCGTTGGGATTGTCTGCGGTAAGTAGCAGTGTTTGCGAAAGGCCTGCTTGAACTTTTTTGGCGGTCATGATTTTTCTGCCGCTTTGGCGGGGCCGGCTGCAGCGCACTTGTGGGGCGACCTGCCACCTCGAGCATATTGATCCGACGGTTCAATGACCTTCCATTTTCTTCTAAAAACGTATCTTTTTTATTCCGAGAGGAGATTAGGCCAAGCTGAGAATGAAACTCAAAGATTCTCCCATGGATCTCACCATTGGAGTTCGTGGCTCCAGGTAGCTAAATTGGTGACTGTTTTGGCTCGTGGGCTCGGAATTGATTGCTCCCTGTTTACACGGAGCATCAGAGACGGTTTGCGACTCCGGAGTAGCTAGGTTAGCTCCTTGTATGTATCATACTGTATGTAGCCTTGGGTATCCTCGGCTCATCCTCCAAGTGGTTGTAGACAGTGATCACGCCAAGGGCTACCGGTGACGGCGCAACTGTTGCTCCAGCCGAGGTTGTCGCTGCTAAACACTAGAGTAAACTAGCTTTCCATATCAACATCAAGGGACATATAAGGAAGAGTAGAGACACGGTACCAGGGTTGCTAGCTCTATAAAACTTTATAATTTTTTTTTTGAGTGACTTGACTTGCTTTCGACAAGATGCCCGAAGCCAAACCTCAGATTTCCTGGCTAGCTATTCTTGATCTCATCCCAGGAGCATTTTCAATATTTCTTGCTGGATTGATTGCAGCATGCACGGGGCTATGGCGCAGTAAGAGAGATGCTCCTACGCTTTACTTACACATATCCTATGCTGTCATGCGCAAGACGTCAGCACGATACTCGCCAGTGCAACTTCAATGGGCTCTACCAACCTCGGATCAGGTCTATCGCAGCTATGCGCGGTCTGCCAAAATAAAACCTGAAATTATCAATTTGGCAAATGGCGCCAGTGGCTACTGGGTTGGTGACAAACACGCCAAGAATATCATCATTTGGTTCCACGGTGAGATGGTGCCATGTATGTGGAAATTGCAGGAAATCAACAAGCTAATACAATGAATAGGTGGTGGTTTCAATATGGCTGCAGTCCCGGCTTTCTTCGAGTTTTGGCAAAATCTCATTGTTGCACTCCGCAGAAGCGATAAAGACGTTGCAATTTTTGCCATGTCATATAGCCTCGCACCACAAGCAACATACCCGACTCAACTTATTCAAGCTGTGGATGCCTTGCGATATGTTGATTCTCAGAAGCAGCGTGCAGAGTCCATTGTTTTGGCCGGTGACTCGGCAGGTGCTAGTTTAGCATTTGGTGTGTTATCTCATCTTGCCCATCCACATCCAGCAATTGAGAAGCTCCAGCTAGCAAAGCCATTAGATGGCTTTGTTGTGGTGGGATATCCAGGTGCAACAAATGATAGTCACGTTCCAGCAGGGTCTGAAAGATATTGGGGCGGTGACCTCATTGACCCAGCCGTGGTTGAGAATTGGATGAAAGGTTACATGGGCAATTCTGCCTCGGACTACTATACTGACCCGATAGGCGCTCCGGATAGCTGGTTTCACAATCTACCAACAAAGCGCACGTTGATGCTTGCGGGGGGCAACGAGTTGCTAAGGCCAATGATTGAAGCCTTCGCGCAGAAGCTCAAGGTGAGATGATCACCAACGTACTCTTCTGACGCAATATTGTTCTAGCTAACTCGAAACTAAGCCCATAATCCCCAATCTGAAATTTTTTGTCGGCCAATCCGAGGCTCATATAGCCCCGGTATATAATCTTTACCTTGGAGACAAGACACCAACACAGCAAGGCTTGAGATTGATAGCCTGGTTAGAAGGCATTTTCTGATGGCTGCCATCTTAGCGGCCTTCTCATGGGATATCTTCATAAAGAAACGGAGAACGGTTTCAGAGGCAGTTTAAAGCTGTTCTACTATCATTCGCGAGCAGAATGATGTAGTCGACTACTTGTATCTACCGCCTAGCATCAATTACACCTCACACCTTGCACCTACACAGCAGGACGGGCTGAATGCTAGCAATGTTGATAGATAGCGCGCCAGCTACACATAATACAAGAAAACTGCCGTACTTGCCATGACTGGGAGAATAACCGCACTGTAGGTCGGCCTATTCTCAAGCGCAAGACACCTTCAGGGAGTGACACGTGCAGCGGCGATGAGGGCAGAGGTGCAGGAACAACTGCCATCGAGGGACCATGTTGCTTGTCAGATGTTCTTCCCTTCGATGCGCGCCAGCGGATGATCCAGATTTGTCAGTTCATTTAGTGCCATCTGCTCTTATACGTAGCTCGGGGTATAGTTGGATACATCACACGTGGTGCAAGGGACAAGTTTGGCGGGTATCTATTACATTCGTGTACGCAAAAAAAATCTATCCGTCCAAGAGTCCTGTTGCCAGCTTCTCGAGATCTTCCAACGTCTCGGGCTCCTCGTCCACCTCAAACACCTTTCCGCTCTTCTTACTTATGCTCTTCTTCTTCTTTTTCGTTTTCTCGCCCTCGTCCTCGTCTTCGTCCTGGAACCACTTCTTGGCCTTCTTCTTCGGCGGCTCGTCTTCTCCACTGCCCTCGCCCGCAATCGGCAGCGACCGCAGGAACTCGAGCGCTTCGTTGCTGTCCCCGCCGTCGACCAACTGCGGCGCCTCGTCGCCATCCTCCCCTCTTTCTCCTCCCTCCTCATCGTCGCCGGCGCCCAGACGCTCTGCACGCTCCAGCGCCTTGCGCTTCTCCTTCTTCTCGCGCTTCTTCTGCTTGGCCAGCGCCTTATCATCGGCATCGGCCGCGCGCACGCGCTGCGCTTCGCTCTCGAAGAATTGTGCGCGCTGCGTGGCGGCGTCGCCGGCCTCCTTAAAGTCTTGCTCGCGCTGCAGCTCGTAAATCTCGTGCGCGTTGCCCTCGTCGTCAAAGACGAGCTTGGAGGAGTTGCCCATGAATTTCAGCATCTTCTTCTTGGATTGCAAAGCCTTTTCGCGGCGCTTTGAGTCAATCACGTAGGGCTCTTGGCCGCCGAGGCCGTGAATGACTTTGGGTTCGTTGTGATTCACCTTTCTGACCTCGGCGTCTAAGTCGTCGTCGTTGAGGCGGCGTTTGACGGATAATAAATCGTCATCCGAGTCACCGTCGGCGGCCTTGTCACCATCAACCACCATCTTGCTATAGTGAGCAGACAAAACGTCCTGATTGGTTCGCTCAAACATCTTGTCGTATTTTGTGCGGACTTCATTCTTCTTCTTCGTCTTCTTGGGCCCATCCAGATCCATATCCGACTCCGAATCGCTTGACATTGCTTGTCTGGAGGCGTTCTTGATTTTCTTGATATCATCGCCCTTTTGGAACTTGATTTGCGGTGTACCAGGAAGCCCTAAGCTCGCGGCATATGCGTCTAGATCCAGTTTTTTGAGATTGAAGACTTCTTTATCTCGTTGTAGGTGGATGGACCGTGTGTAACTGATGAATGACTTTTGCCCAAGATACTTGAGGTCAGGGTTTTGGAAGCACATATTTTGCAAGTCGTTCTTGATGCTGCGCTTCTTTTTCTCTTTAATGTTAATCTTTTGGATAGGAATCTTTTTTTGCTCCAGCTTCTTAATCATGCCGTCCTCCTCACTAGGCTCGAGAAACAGCACCGCACGGCCTTCGCTCTCGAACCGGGCGGTACGGCCCACTCTGTGAATATAGGTGTCGGTATCTTCGGGGCAGTCGACCTGGATGACCCAGTCGACGGCCGGAAAGTCGATACCACGGGCGACAACGTCCGTGGCAAAGAGGCAGGCCTGCTTGGCTGCTGTGAAACGGTTTGTAATCTCGAGTCGCTGGACCTGCTTCTGGCGGCCGTGGAGGTGCAGCAGCGGAATACCCGGCTGCAAGTGTCGGAGACTCTCGTAAACGAAACGGACCTGCTTGCCGGAGCTCAGAAAGACAATAACCTTGCTCTTGAGCGACGACTTGATGAAGCCGTACAGCGTATCGAGCTTTTCGTGTAGGGGCGTAACAATGTAGTGCTGCTGCAGGTTGGTCGGGGTGGCCGAAACGGCAGCCTCATGCACAGAGACGTACTCGGGGTCCTTGAGGCTGAGACGGGCCAGGTCCGACACCTTTTTGCTCTGCGTGGCGCTGAACATGAGCGTTTGGCGCCCCCGCGGCAGGTGCTCGACCAGCGCGTCGACGGCCGCCTGGAACCCCATGTCCATAATACGGTCCGCCTCGTCTAGTACCAGCATCTGCAGGTTGTTGACGTCGAGCCCGGCCGTCTGGTCGAGGTGCTGCAGCATGCGTCCCGGTGTGCACACGAGAATGTTCATGCGCGGCAGGCGATCCGCCTCCTCCTTGAGGCTCTTGCCGCCAATAACGAGACCCGCTGAGAAGCTGTGGTAGCGGCCAATCTTGTGCAGCACGTCGAATATCTGTACCGCTAGCTCACGTGTCGGCGAGAGGACGAGCGCGCCGAGGCCGTCGTACTCGGTCCACCGCGCGCGATACAGCTTCTCGAGCAGCGGCACCAAGAACGCTAGCGTCTTGCCGCTGCCAGTCTTGGCGGCGCCCAGTATGTCCCTGCCTTTCAGGGCCAGCGGGATCGCGCGCGCCTGGACGTCGGTGAGGGTCTGGAAGTGCGAGGCGGACAAGCCTTTGGTGGTGGCTCGACAGAGGGGCAGATCGGAAAAGTTTTTGATTTCGGTGTTCTTGGGATCCTGTCGTAAAACAGAGGATCAGTTAGCATATGCGACCTAGACTTGGGATTGCGAGACATAGAACGTGGAGAGAAGAACGGGACGGACGTACCAGCTCACGAATGGCGTCCTCCAGCGTTGTCAGGTCGTCCTGATCTCGCTTCCGCTTCTGGTGGCGAATGTCACTTTTGCTTTGCCTCGCCGGCCGCGGTTGTCGCTCAGATACGCGAGGATTGGCGGCCATGTTTGCGTCTCGCAGATTTTCGCTGCGGTGGTGAGAATTGAGGACTGAATGGGCCCGTCCAAAACCTTTTCTACAAACGACAAGAAAAAAAAGTTGCTGGAGATGTGCCCCACAGCCGGTCGTGGTGGGGCCGGCGCGGAACTCTTCCACGGTGACTGCGATCTACATCTAATCATATTCAAAGCCCAGAATTTGTCTCAAAGTTCAATGCAACACGTCAAGAAAAATCAATCGTGTAGAAATAATCAAGAGAAAGAGTCAATGTATTCAAAGCCCGTGTGTCCTCGCTCGTTGTACTCTGTACTGATCAAAACACGCTATGTTCCATCCATGTCCGAGAAACGCCACTCTTCTAAATATGTCAAGATAATGTACCAAGAATACCAAAAACACAATATACCGCCCCTTCCATGCCGTTCTTCTAAAATAACATTACATAACAGCGCTTCCTTCATGAAGCGCTGCCTGTTCTGGGATTCACCAGGGAACACCTCTGTAGTCCCGGCTCTCCCCGTACAGCCTCACCCGATAAAAGCAGGTGTGCCATTTGGCGCCGTAGTTGCTCACCGCGCGGACAATGACATGGTCCGTCGCGGCGCCCAAGTCGAGCAACTCGTCGCTCAGTTTGTGAACCTGCACTCCGTCATGAGGCTGGACGTCCTCATAGACAAACTGTGCAATCTTCACGAACCGCGCCGGAAGCGCGGCGGGGCTGACATTCCAGCCGGCGTTATCCTCACCGAGCGGGTAAATGTCCGGAAAATGCTTCGCCGAAAATTCTTTCACGACGTCGCGGAGCTGTGGGTCGATCTCGGCGTAGACCTCAATTTCCTTGGGTCGCGCGTTGGGATCTGTCGTGGCCGCGGCAACAATGTGCTCAACCACAATGTGCTGCGGGATGATGCGATGCGCCATCTGCACAGACAGAATGGCGCCGTGCGGGTTGCCTCTGTGGTTCACAGAGCGCGCCGCGCACCAGCAGTCTCCCTCATCCGACCACGGCTCCAGGGCCACTCGTGGGATAGGTGTTTGCACGCCCTTGAGACCCTTTTGTACGACATATGTCGAATCCTTGGGTGGCTTAAAGGGCGGCGAGGTGTGCTGCGCATCTATTGTCGCGCCAGCACCGACACCAAAGTAATTAATCTGGTGTCGCAAAACGTTATCCCAATGCGAGTGAATCTGGCCGCGTGCCATAGCCTCCAGATTCATATCCGCCATTGCCTTGGTGACCAAGTCGTGGATCAGAGTGACGATTTCCGCCTTGCTCATGCTATCCGGAGCCCCTTTTCCAGCCAGTAAAGCTGCCTGGCGAATCAAAACTTCGAGCCGCGGTTGGAGCTCAACCAGTTCGGCCCGGACCTCTGCGCGATGTGTAGCGAATTCGTTTTTGAGGTGGCGCAGAAATTCTTCGCGAGAGACGACTGAAGAGTGCTTGTTGCTCTCGTCAATGTGCTGTTTGACGATGCGCTGCAGCCTCTTGTCAAACTCTCTTTGCGATCCAGCATTCTGTATCTGGTCAAGCGCAGACCCAAGCATCTCTGAAATCTTGGCGTCATTGTTCTTGATCCAGGCATCCCAGAATCCTGCTGCACCTTCCTTGATACGCGCTTCCATGCTATCGACCGTTATGTTGATTTGCTTCGTAAAGGTAGGGTCTTTGGTAATACGAGACGCAATGGCTTGCCAATGCGCCTCGGACGCGACCTCGTACGAGCCATCTTTCTGTTCAAAGGTCAAAAAGTCACCATCACGGTGAATGAGGTCCCTCAGCGCGTGCCAGAATTCTTGCGCAACCACGGGTTTGCCATCCTCCAGCTGGACATGCACCAGTTTTGGCACGACTGCTTCGAGTTTCTTCAGCGATTTTTCATGCAGCTTGCCCGCTTGCTGGATGCGCTCAAACTCGCGCTGGTACTGTCTCAAGTACTCATCCAAGCGGGCCAAGCCGTCATTGTCCAGATGTGACAGATCTGGCAATGACGAAGACTGGCTCCATGTGGGCCAAGAAAACGCAGGTAAAAACCCGTGAGCCTTTCCAGCCATGTATCCCAAGCCTGGCCAGTGCGTTTCGGGCATTGAGAGAAGACGATCCATGCTAAAGTCGTCGTCTACCTTGCCAGAGAGGGTTGCATGCACCACACTGAACAGTGTGATGAGCCCGATAATCGCAGCAACGAAGTACATCACCATGCCCAGTGAAGAGAAAAGACCATCCAGGAGCGTTTGCGGGCAAAGCTTATTGACCAACTCCAAACCAGAGGCATATGCAGCGCTGAAAAGCCAGCATAGAGCCTCGAAGTAGGTGTACGGGTTCAAAAGCTGCCACCAATTGATGGTGTCCGTACGCGAATCGTCTTGATTGTGGCGAAAAGGCGACAGCATGGTCAAGGATCTGAGCCACGACCAATGCTGCCGGGAGTCGCCATTTTCAGACTCGCTCTCATTGGATTGTATTTCCCTTTGCATGGCGTCGTCCATCTCGCCATGATCCGATGCGTAGAATGAGTGAGTAGAAAATGGACTCGCTGAAACCGCAACATCTTTAGCCTGGGCGAATAGGCTTGGGCGAGCTGCTGTTGCTTCTTCGACGTCGCGTGTTACGTGGTCTGAGTTTCCACTTCGCTGGCGTAGAGGCGCGCGCTGACCAGACTCTAAGCGGCTCGAAAACCGCTTTTTCTCTTGCACAATGCTCTGTGCAGCCATCGTATCTTGGCCTGTCAGCAACGCCTGTGTGCTGCTGAGCTTTGTGGTCGGGTTCTTTTCACGCAGGCGTCGGGCATTAGCAGAAGCCGTTTCACTTGGCTTCTGATTGTCCAGGGTGACGGTTTTGGGCTGTGGCTGCTTCGGTCGTCGAGGACTACTGCGAAGACCGGGTGTGCCCAGTGCGCTTGGCGAGCTGGGCTGCTCGTTCTCAGCATTCGAGGATCGCCGGGGTACCTCGGATGAGAGTGAAGGCAGCTCCGGATAACCAAGAGGTTGGTGTTCGGATGCTCGCCTCTGAAGCACTGCGCTGGAGTCTTGATGTTGCTCGACGATTGGCGCAGCGACTGGCGAAGATGCTATCGATGCTTCGCTATAGTAGTCGCTTTCAATGTCAAAGCCGCGAGCAACATCTCCGTCACTATCATCTCTGTGTTCTGACAGAGATACAGAACCAACTTCTTTTGACTCTGGAGCAATCACAATCAGCATCTCGTCGACGCTGCAACACGGAAAAAAGGGCTGTACTTACTTTGAAGTGGCTTGAATGAGGGTGGAGGCATTGCTTGCCTATCCTCGTCATTTTCGACGCTGCCACGCTCTTGGCGTTCAGCTTCCTCGAGAAACAAGTCGGCACCTGACTGTCGACGGTGCTGCGCCGCTTGTTGCAGCTCCTGTCTCTCCAGAGCACCCTGAACTGCCCCGCTGAGGTCGACGACATCGCCGCGCAAGAGTGGTCTGGCGGGCGATGGTTCTGCGGCTGCTCCGTATGTGTACTGCCTACGCGCGCTTGGTGTGCCGTGCAGCGGCGGTAGGTTGGGCTTGCGAAACTCGGTCGCGTCGTCCTCGGGGGCTGGAGTCGCTCTGGCACGCTCTCGAGCAACAATACCGGGACGACGGCGAATGGGATATGGTGTGGGTGGCATTTTAAAGGGTGAATGTGTTAATGCCGAGGATGTGTGAGGAAAGTTTTATAAAAAGTGAGGACGAAATGAGTCCTGGGGCTCTGACGGCTTAAGTGAGTGAGTGAGGGCCAAGTTAGCTCGCGATTGTCGAGGCGCCCAGACCAGAACGGCCGCAGCCGTGGTGGGTATGCACAGGCGCAGCACGGCGGATGTTGAAGCGTCCTCGTATTTGAAATCTATCGAAAGACGTTATCGCCTTTGTTATCGAGTTTGGCGCGTGTATGTGAGATGCTCGGCAACAAAGGGTGCCTCTGGTGAGCTGGGCGGACAAGGCGGATCCAGCTGGCCAGTGCGTCGTTGTCAAGGAAGGCGGAATTCTTCCACAGCGAATTGACAATGAGGCGATGCTGTCAAAGACGTAAAGATGTGCTTACGAAAAGCAATTTAAAGTAAAAAACAAGAAGCTGTTGTCGAAATACGTTCGCCGAGCTGGACAAGCGGTTTTATATGCAAGTGTTTTGGTCACCAATGCAGAAGCGCGACTTGGGCGGCGTGTTGAGACCGAGGATTAGGCGGAGCCGCTGGTGGGAAAGTGGCTGGTGGTGCACAAGTATCACCAGTGCACAAGAGCACAAGAGCACAAGGAACTGCATATACGGCAAATCTGCAAGGCTATGGTAGAAGCTACTCGATATAATTGGTAGTATACTCTGTGCAACTCGATATCTGAATTTATTGTTTCAACTGGTTCCTCAGTTGCTGGTGCGCATGAGAGTACCCATTGTTTGGAGTAACCGGTGTGGCTGGGCTGTGGCACCATCGTGGCGCGAACTGTTCCAAGATAGTTGCACAAGCTGCAATCCGGTCCTATCCTGGATAAAAAAGTGCATAGTATCACAGCGGCCAGCCAAGACGCTTCAACGGATTGGCTGTCGATTGTTTGTTGTGATTTGATTTGTCTCAGTTCTTAGATGAATTTTTTTTTTTTTGCTCATCTGAGTGCTCATTTTTCGTTGCACAGAAATCGTGGCCCGCTGTGTCGATTCCATTGTCGATGCTACTAATCCCCTCGAGGCGGTGTACATGCGAAAGTCTTTTGAAAACACTCAAACAGCAGAGATGCTAACTAAAAAGCATACCACAGTTAGCGGCAAGCGAGTCAAAGGGACCCACGTATAACGCTCACGAGTCACAACAGGCAAACGACCACACTTGCACACCAATACCGCTGGCATTGCGGAGAGAATACCTCGTTGATCAGTTAGGCCACCCACTAAAACGGCGGCGCCAGGGCTGGCTCTGATTTGTGCGGTAATAGAGAACCTTTGAGAACAATCAGCCACCCGCAACGATGATCAGACCCCCGTGGGCACTCAAGCACTCAATCTCATTAGTTAGCCCATTACGTCGTTTCTGCAGGTCGCATTTCATGCATCAGAGAAACCAGTAAAGAACCTGGAGGCAGTGGAGGGCGGCCCGCGAGGCTGTTTGATGCCCGCTTAATCAGAGGGGCAAGCCGCTAATCATGGACCGATAGGGCATCCTTTGAAGCCCCTGGAACCACCAAAAGATCCCCTGTAACTGGCATATGGGGGACAAAAAGCAGCCGCACTAGGTATTGGGATGGCTTTGACAGACGAAAGACGAATGAGCAATAGGGCTTTAGATGAATGAACTTTGAAGTGTCGTATGACCTCTAAACATCGAAAATATTTATGCCATTTTTGAATTATCATTCACAGATGTTTGAAAGTTTATCTGAGATGGTGGTGGTGGTGGTAAAAGCAGGTCAAATTGACGCATCACCCCCAAACCACCCTGTATGTAGCCACATTATTTCGCTGCCCCTCCATTTCTCATCCCTGTGCCTGCAGCCTCCAGCAATTTGCATGCCACTGACTTCTCATACGTAGTATGCTGCCCCTCGCCTCCCCACCGTCCTTCTCATCAAACTTGCCTCCCTCATTTTTGTTCCTTCCATTGCGCATCATCACACATTTGTCCAGCGTCCCTTTTGCACTCGAAAAAAAAAAATGCCTGTTGGAACAGTCCTCGTTACCGGGTAAGCTGTGGCTTCCTGCCCCTCGATCGGCCGGCACTTTTGGCTTGTCGCGTACAAACACCGCAACTCGGCGGGGCTGACCATGGTCACAGTGGTACCGGCTACATTGGCTCCTTCACCACCTTGACCCTCCTCGAGAACGGTTACGATGTCGTCATTGTCGACAACCTCTACAACTCCTTCGAGAATGTCATCGACCGCATTGAGAAGCTCTGCGGACGTCGCCCCGCCTTTCACAATGCTGACCTGACGGACGAAAAGGCTGTCGACGCCGTCTTCGACAAGCACCCCGAGATTGACTCTGTGATTCACTTTGCCGCCCTCAAGGTAGGTAGAAACAATGTCACGACGACCAACATGTAATCAACTGCTGACGCCCCGACGCACAGGCCGTTGGCGAGTCTGGCGAGATCCCTCTCGAATACTACCGCGTCAATGTCGGCGGCAGCATCAGCCTCATGCGCTCCATGACCCGCCACAACGTCTCAAACATCGTCTTCTCCTCCTCCGCCACCGTCTACGGCGATGCCACCCGATTCCCCAACATGATACCTATCCCCGAGCACTGCCCAATTGGTCCCACAAACACCTATGGTCGTACCAAGTCCACAATCGAAGACGTCATAACCGACCACGTCAATGCTGAGCGCAACAGACTGAAGAAGGAAAGCAAGTCCTTCGAGCACTGGAACGGCGCGCTTCTGCGATACTTCAACCCCTGCGGTGCCCACCCTAGTGGTATCATGGGCGAGGATCCCCAGGGTGTCCCCTACAACCTGTTGCCTCTACTTGGTCACGTTGCGACTGGCAAGCGCGACAAGCTGCTCGTGTTCGGTGATGGTACGTGACTACAACAGCAGCGGAGAAGAAAGACAATACTTATAATACTCCTAGATTATTCTTCCCGTGATGGCACTGCCATTCGCGACTACATCCACGTCATCGACCTTGCCAAGGGACATCTCGCTGCTCTCCAGTACCTTCGTGACAACAAGCCCGGTGTCAAGGCATGGAATCTTGGTTCCGGACGTGGCAGCACCGTCTTTGAAATGATCAAGGCTTTTAGCTCCGTTGTCGGCCGCGATCTTCCCTACGAAGTTGTTGCCCGCCGCCAGGGTGACGTCCTCGACCTTACGGCCAACCCTACTCTCGCCAACAAGGAACTAAAGTGGAAGACTGAAATACCCATGGAAAAGGCATGCGAGGATCTGTGGCGCTGGGTCAGCAACAACCCCGAAGGCTACCGTCAGGAGCCTCCGGCTGAGTTGATGAACGCCATTCAGACACCAAAGGCATAGTGGCAATGCTATTTACAGAATGGATAGGGAAGCAATTGGTCAAATAAGCGAGATGTATTCCAACGAGATAGATATAGGCCAATGACAGCTCTGAAAGAGCTATAAAAAGGGACTAGCAAAGGCAGGACCAGCTAAACAAACTAATGTCAGAGACAAAAGTCGAAACGCACGAGTTGTGCTCTAACCCATCTAACCCAAAGTCCACGCTGATTTGTATTGTACCAATTTTTACCTTTCTGTGACGCATGTCCATTAATTAATCTTGATAAGTAGCTTGCCGACCGTCTTTCGGCTCTCAATGTCAGCGTGCGCCTTGGCGACATCCTTGAGGTCGTAGGTGGCGTGGTGGAGCACCTTGAGCTTGCCAGAACGAACAAACTCAAAGACCTCACCGGCGTATTTCTCCAGAGCGTCACGTTCCGCCAGGTATCCAAAAAGAATAGGGCGAGAGAGCCGGATATTTTTGGGGCCGAGGGTTGGTCGAATATCAAAAGGCTCAACGTTGCCCGACTGGTGTATTTGTGTTAGTCGAGTGGAAATCAATAACAGAGGGAAGAGGCTAAAAGCTAAAAAAAGAAGAAAAAGAAGAAAAAAAGAAGAAGAAAAAGAATCTTGAAGCAAAAAACTTACAGCATTGCCAAGCATCACCAAGCTTCCACCTACGGCAATCGCTTCGAGGTCCTGCTGAAAGGTGGCCTTGCCGACGCCGTCGTAGATGCTGTCGGCGCCGTGGCCGCCCGTAATCTCCTTGACCTTGGCGACCCAGTCGTCGTTTGAGTTGACGACGTGGTCAGCGCCGAGGTCCTTGACGATGGCGAGCTTCTCCTCAGAGCTCGCCGACGCAATCACCTTGGCGCCCACGACCTTGAGCAGCTGCACGAGCAGCGACCCGACGCCGCCGGCGGCCGCGTGCACAAACGCCCACTCGCCGGGCTGCGTGAGCGCCGCGCGGCGGATAAACGTCCACGCCGTGAGGCCCTGCAGGTAAACGGCGACGGCGTCTTGCGCGGAGACGCCTGCGGGGACAGCGACGGCGGCGGAGGCCTTGACGGTCGAGTACTCGGCGTAGGTGCCGGTGCCGCTCATGAAGACGACGGTGCTACCAATGGCGTGCTGCGGGGTGGCGGCGGCGGCGGCGGATCCGACGGCGACGACCTCGCCGGCGCCGTCTTGTCCGAGGATGCGGGGAAAAGAGGGCGATGGGTACTGGCCGGAGCGGAAATAGGTGTCAATGTAGTTGACGCCGGCAATGGCGTTGCGGACGAGGATCTCGTCGGGCTGCGGCTGCGGCACGGGCACGTCCTTGAGCTCGAGGACCTCGGGGCCGCCGTTTTTGGCAATGGAAATGGCCTTCATGGTGGTAGGAATGGGAGCCATGTTGGAGGATTGTGTGTGGAAGAGCTGAGAGTTGAAGGAGGGTAGGAATGGAGAAAAAGGCGGCAAGGCAGAGATGTGAGGCCGGATAAGTTGCTGCTGTGCTTGGAGAGCTGGTGATGGTGGTGGTAGTGGTGGGGTAATGAGCAGCGAAGCTCCAGATTTGGAGTGCGGGGGATGATGTCGACACTTGGGCGCGTGGCGAATGCAGAACTGGCGCAGCATGTATCCAGACAGTATGGGTGATGAATTAAAGTCTAGAGAATCAATTGGCAGAGAAAAGTATTAAGAAACGCAAGTTGCAGTGAGAGTTTGATATTGCGCAATCGTTGTTCGGAATGGGAACCGCAAGCAGCCGCCTCCATATGCTGGGTCTTGATCGTATTTATAAGCAAAGCTTTGGTGACATTGGGCCACCTCAAAGGGCGTAGTAGACACGCCATGTAGTTAATAAATCTTGAGTTGAGTATTTAATTCAGAAATTAATTCTAAGCGGTAAATAGGGCATATTGTAGGGTAGATTTTGAATCGGCAGGTGTACATTTGCTCGCATCGACTTTCTCAGCGGTACGTTGTGTCTTGGTTGAGGTGCCTCAGTACCTATGCGGGGTGCTCTTTAACATAGCCTCTAACATCATTTTTAAGTTGGTATATTTTCTAGACATTTTATAAAACATTTCATAATTTTTGAATATTTTTAATACTTCTGGCATTATTTATATCTGACAAGGCTGACTTTGTTATAACATATCCCCAGGATATGACATCTACAATAAACTGTCCTCAGGTACATCAGAAAACATCTCCGTCCCGCACAGGTGTAAATTAATGCAGTCACGACTGCTTCAACCGACTTTGTAATCTGACAATAACACGCGGGAAAATGGAGTTGAATCGAGAGTAATTTTTGGCCCAGGAAAGTACTTGAACAACAGCCTTTGACATTCCCGTCTAGGCTAGATGCGGCATAAATTGAGAGCTTGTGCTCAGGTTTGTTTAGTTTACAGTTTGCGGCTCGGGCCACAGGGCCTAACTAAAGAGGCGCAGCCCCCCCGGGCGCATGTACCTGATGGAAGCCTCAGAGAAAGTACGGAAAAAATTGGTCAGATTCATCATGTCCATTTTACACGTGGAGTTCCACGGTCGCATGGCAAAGCAATGTACCAATAATGCATATGTATGTATACATCATGCGTTCATACTTTGGCCATCCCCCCCCCGCCACTTTACGAGATAGGAAGGAGGGCAATCAATTTAGCCTGCCGAATATGAGCCACAGATGTATCAGGGTCCAAGGGATATTGTCGTGTGAGGTACCCGACCGGCCACGAAAGCTAGCTTGCAGCCTTAGGCTAGCCACCAGAGCTAATCGTAACTTTCAGTCGCCAGATCTGTCGGCTCACAGTGCAGAACAAGAGTTTTGTGGCAGAAGATGAGATCATACGTGATGGTATCAAAAAGTTTAATGTACTCGGAATATTCAACGCAAAACATTTAACTCAGGGCTCAAGCTGTGCCGCCCATTGTTGTACCTCATAGAGTGCACTAACATGCCCCGCGATCCGACTCTTCACCCCGCCTTCATCTGCCCCGCACATCAAAAGGCCACCTCGTCAGCCAGCAAACTTACGCCAGCTGCCAACATATAAAGAGGCTGCTTCCAATCTCACTTCTTTGCTCCGTCGTCAACATTGCAGCATCTTGGCAGTAGACTTTCAACACTCCCAAATCATGGCCGCCGTGACGCAGAATACGCCCCCGCAGGCGCCCCCTCTGTTCAACCACACGCCCGAGTCCATCACCAAGGTCACCGACGACCTCGTTGCGCGCGCCAAGGCTGTCATCGATAAGGTTGTTGCCGAGACCACTGTCGAGAATGCCACGTTCGAAAACACGCTCAAGCCCATCCTCCTCGAGGACAATGTGAGCGATACCATCGGCGGTGTGGTTGGCTTCTACCACTACGTCAGCACCGATGCCGCCCTCCGCGAAGCCTCGGTCCAGGCGGAGCAAAAAATGTCGGAGCTGAGCATCGAGCTACGCATGCGTGAGGATATCTTCCAGCGCGTCAACACAATCTACCAGAACCGAGACGCTGCGGGTCTGGATCCCGAGGCCAGGCACATTGTGGAACTGGAGCATAAGCGGTACAGCAACGCCGGTCTCTTGCTGCCAACCGGTCCGAAGCGGGACCGCTTCAAGGAGATTCAGCTGGAGCTCACACGTTTGTTGATTGAGGCCCGGAACAATGCCAACAGCGAAACGGGCGGCATCTTCTTCACTCCCGACGAGCTTGCCGGTGTGCCCGAGTCGGCGATCAACATCTCTGAGCTCGAAAAGGGCACGGGCGAAAATGAGGGCAAAGTCAAGGTCGGATTCAAGCCTAATATTAGCGTTCCGCTCATGGAGCATGCCGCTCGGCCAGAGACCCGTCGCGACTACTTGATTGCCAAGGAGAACAAGGTATGTCGGCATGCTCTCTCATTCTCAGACCTACTTCTTCCTTCACAGAGACATGCTGATTGCAAAACAGCTCAACATCAACACTCCTCTCTTTCAAAAAATTCTTCTCTTGCGAGACGAGGCTGCGAGACTTGTTGGCTACAAGGACCACGCTTCGCTTAGAATATCAGAGAAGATGGCCAAAACCTCGGAAAATGTCAACACGTTTCTAGCAGACATGCAAGTCCGCGCCGGAGCCGGTCTGAAGAATGACGTTGCTCAGCTTCTCAAGCACAAGAAAGCCGATTTCGAAGCCCGCAGCCTTGAATACGACGGTGAGTTATACCTCTGGGATGTCAATTACTACGAGCGCATCCAAAAAGAAAAAGAGTATAGCGTGGACGAGCAGGCTATTTCGGAATACTTTGCCCTCTGGCCCACCTTTAACGGCATGCTCAACATCTTCCAGAAGCTCTTTGGCCTACGCTTCGAGGAGCTCGACGAGGAGGCCCGCGCGAGGGTGAGCCCGACCGGCAACGCCAAAGACATCATCTGGCACGAAGACGTCAACCTGTACGCCGTTTGGGAGGCCGACTCTACCTTTATGGGCTACCTCTACCTGGACATGCACCCGCGCGACCACAAGTACAGCCACTACGCCAACTTTGGCATCGGCCCAGGCTCGACCATCAACAGCGACGGACGCCACCACCCCTTCACCGCGCTCGTGTGCAACTTTCCAAAGCCGAACAAGGACAAGCCTGCGCTGCTGCAGCACGGCGACGTGGTGACGCTGTTCCACGAGCTGGGCCACGGCATCCACAACCTCGTCTCCAAGACGGGCTACACCGCCACGCACGGCACGCACGTCTCGCGCGACTTTGTCGAGGCGCCCTCACAGATGCTCGAGCACTGGTGCTGGGTGCCCAGCGTCCTCAAGGCGCTGTCATCGCGCTGGGACACCAAGGAGCCCATCTCGGACGAGCTCATCGCGAACCTCATCAAGACCAAGAGTGTCAACAGATCCGTGTTTTACCTGCGTCAGCTTGTCTACAGCACCTATGATATGGTGATTCACGGGCCCGAATCTCACGAGGCTCTTGGTGCCTTGGATCTGACCAAGGTGTGGAATGAGCGTCGAGTAGAGGTGTCGGGCATCAAGGGACCCGAGTCCACCGGATACGGCGTGTGAGTAGCACTTGTAGATTCAGACCCGTTCATTTAGGAAGCATGCTGACCAGTAATGTAGACACTGGGGCCAAGGCTTCAACAATGTCGGCCACTATATTGGCGGCTACGACGCCGGATATTATGGCTACATGTACTCCGAGGTCTTTTCAGCCGACATGTACTACTCTGCCTTCAAGGACGACCCGCTCAACGCGGAGCAGGGCCGCCGCTACCGCCACATTGTCCTCGAGCGAGGTGGGAGTCGGCCGGAGATGGACCTGCTCAAGGAGTTTCTGGGCAGGGAACCCAATTCGGATGCCTTTTTCAAAGATCTGGGCCTGGCATGAGTCGATGAAGAGATGGAGTAGTACCGGCGTTGGTATATGGGTACATTTATAGGAATTTGGATATCTCTTGCGAGGAAAGAAAATCAGAAGCGTTATTATCTCTAGCTGTTGTCGGTGCTATCCTCGATGGCCCGATTGTGATACCCAGTGCAGCCAGGTCGAGCGGCCAGCTCGCTCAGTCGTCCAGTGGATAGGCTCACTCCGAAGCCTGTTGTTTTCAAATGTGCAAAGAGCATATTGTCGAGAACCTGTCAGCCACCGTTCTAATCTCACACGCCATTGTTCTCAGCGCATCCGTATTAGGCAACCCTCCGGTCCTCTCACGTTTCCCCAAGCGAGCCACATGGCCGCCAGGGTTTCCTTAAGAACTCGGCAATGCCGATTAGACTTCCCTAGGAAACAATGCAAGCTTGCCTCACGGTGGCTTTTTTTTCATCCCCCTAAATAGACTTGATCATCTGCCGAATGCAGTCTAGGTCCAGCAGCGAGGCGGGCCATTCCACTGTTTAAGCTTGGAGGTCCCCCAGCCTGGCCGGGTCCTCGCCCCCGATTTTGTGGCATGGACAATTTCAATAACTCTTGCGAAGAAAAAAAAAAGACCTGTAAAGTGGGTTGAGCGAGGCTTCGGCTTACTGGAAGGACTGAGCTAGAAGTCGTTCGGTCCAGTCTAGACGTTGACACTCGGCAGCTTTTCTCCATACACAGATATGTCGACTATACTAATTGTCCAACCTCAATAAACAGATTTAGCAAGCAAGATATTGATGCCATACTCAGCCAACAAGTTAAAAGACCGTTTCTCAGGCTGACGGGGAAACGCCACGTACATTGACTTGGCGGTGCACGCTGCTGACTGCTTCCTGCTGACCACGCCCTGTAAGTCGAGCGCAGTCTCCGCCCACCGGACGAGGGCAATTTCTTCCCGCTTGCGGCAGCGAGCAGATTGTTACTGGTTGAATGTTTACGTAAACTCAGATCAAAACAGGGGCGGGGGAGGGTCTCGCGGCAGATTGAGAGATATCCGGCGCATTGCCCGAAAGCGCATCGCCCGGACGGCTTATCCCTATCCCTCTCTGGCTTGTTCTGCCAGCTCCATCCTCCTGCAGCGCCAAGCTACTCTTGAGAAGCGCTCAGGCGGTGTAAAATGGCGCGCTTGCCATGATGGTGAGAGTAAGTATGTTTGAATTTTGTTTGGGCAATGTCCCAGTACAGTACCAGCGCCTCCTCCTCCTCCTGTTGGGTACCACGGCAGCATCGGGCGACAGGTCCCGAGGCAGGTCCCGAGGGGAAGGGAAACCCGAATTCTACTGCCCAGCTTCGTACACTGAACGAGTGGCAGTATTCAGCGTGCCAAGAATAGTGGCACGGGGTGAGAAACGCGGCATACTTGGTTGTAGGCTGAGCTTCGCATCGAAACCGGTGATGCCCTGTTGCAGTACTAGGTCTTACATTTCATTTACTCGAGCTGAGTTTGAAATCATCAATCTGAGGCAAAGCCACAACTGCCGACGTGAATAACTCTGGTCAGCGTGTTCTGAGCAATAGCATTGTCCTCCTCTGCCTCGTTGTGGGCTGGATAGGTGGCCGGCGAAGAGATGCGTCCCAGCTGAGGCACGGAACAAGTAGAAGAGCAAGATGGGTTATCCACGTGGACATTAGAATTCTTCTATAAAGCTTTCGTCTTTTCCTTCTTCTTTTATCAACCTTCTCTCAACTCAGAAACAGCTTCGAAACAAATTCAGCTCCACGACTCCAGCGACAAGCTTCAAACCACAACCTCTCAGTCTCTCTATTGACTACTTCAACACCAAACCTCCCTCTATCATGATTGCCAGTCCGCTTCTACTCGTAGCCCTGGCCGCGTACGCCACGGCCACACCCGTTTCCTCTGCTCCCGCGCCCGCCGCGACGGAATGGACCGGGCTCACCATTGCCGACGACGCCGTCAACTGGGACGGCATCAGCATGTCCGCCTACCGCAATCCTTCCAACTGGCAGCAAGACAGCAGCAACGAGACCGCCGTCACCGAGCGCGTCTCCCCGAACTCAGCCTCCGCCGCCGCCGCCAAGGGTGGCGACGTCGGCATCCTCTCGGGCCCCTGCTCGCAGGGCAGCTGCCCCGACTACAACGCGCGCTTCGACCTCGTCTACACCTTTACGGCCGTGCCGGTGCCCCCGAGCCCGGACTGCCCGGGCTGCCCGCCGCTGACCATCTTCTCGTCCAACTCGGACATTCGCGTCAACGACTGCGGGCAGTGCCTGCGCAAAAAAGTCGGCAGCAGCCTCGGGGGATCCGTGCCGGGGGGATGCTACGACTTCAAGGCGTGCGGCCGCGACCAGGTCATTTGCGTCGACCCGGGCAAGTACCGCGCGCATCGCGTCTGGAAGGACAAGGGCCACAAGACGTGCTACAAGATGAAGGCGGACAGCCTGGGCGGCTGCGGGTTCGTCAAGTCGCGCATCATTGTCCACCCGGAGAATGAGGTGCCTTGCAACTGGTAAAGACGCGAGTGTCTGGATGGGACGCAAGAACAAGAGATGAGCTTTTCATTCTGAGATGAATGCAATCAAGAAATTTGAGACGCAGAGTGAATTGTTTAGTATCTCGAAGAGTCTTCACGTGTTATATATACAAGATCTTCCCGAGTGATCCCAGGATACTTGAAAACATATCCTGTAGCCGTAGCAATAGTATCTTACGGATAAAGTGCAGGTTCACCGCAAATGTGCCTCGAGTTCAGGCGGACACGAGCGCAGTTTTTAGAGGTTAGGATGCCGCTTTTGGAGGCCAACATGCGAAGCGCCGGCCACCCACCAGACCCACACCACC